>RJWJ010025949.1:0-23420 GCA_004363605.1 Indri indri
GTCTGTCATTGGTCTTTTCAGGACCCTTAGAAGTATGCTTGATTTCTCATACACTGAATAGCAGAGTGAGGAATTTTGTCATTTTCCTTTCTTGTGTCTGCAATAAATTGGGAAACAGAAAATCTTCAATTGTAATAATGCCTATGGGCTATACATACTGGAATGTAGGTTAACTCTGAAAGAACACAGCGTGGGCTCTGTGAAAGGTTTAGAATACATGTTGGTTTAAAAAAAAATGGACAGATTTTATCTCAAAGTCAAATTAGCTATGCTTTCCCTCTCTTTTTAGTGAAGGAACAAAGGGTAATAACACTTCTTATGTAAAAAAGAAAAGAGGACTTCAGATGCCCACTGTAGTGCACACTGCGTCTGCTGCCCAGACCTTTCCTGGTGCTGAGTGTCAGGGGCTGACAGCCCGTATTCGTCTACTTGCTTTCAGGGGTTTGCCCTCAGCCACAGAGAACCAACTACACTGGAGTGACAACCCCAGTCACCGGGAGAGTGTAAGGGACCACGCCCCGGCCTCAAGGCGGGACAACTCTGAAGATCCTACCCCTCTCCAGAGCTCACCTTGGGACCCATGGAGACCTTTGTCACATGAAGGTTCAACTCCTCCCTCTGCCAGACTCATTTCCTCCCTCCCAGATGTGGACCCTGAGAGCACTCCCCGTTAAACTCCCTGCACACACATCTCCTTCTCAGAGTTCGTCTCCTGGGAACTCAATCTAAGACATTCATCATTCTTCCCAAGACTTCCATTTTCATAATTATTTTCCGAATGGTCTGTGGGAGCGTCTCAGACCCGAAACGAGTCCAGTTGAAGGCCGAAGCATCCCTATCCTCTTCTCCCTGCCCGAAATATTTGGCTATAAAGGTGGCAATAAAAATGCCCTCATATTTGCAGCAGAACTGTGGACAGAGTTTCAAATGGGTGTTTGTTTTCATGCATGGAGTACAACTTGTCTCAGGCCATTTTGTCACTGTGTCAACCTCACAGTGTCCTTACACAAACTTAGATGGTACAGCCTACTGCATACTAGGCTATCTGGTATGGCCTACTGGTCCTGGGCTACAAACCTGTGTGCATGTTACTGCGCCGATACTGTAGGCAACTGCAACACAATGGTAAGTATTTGTGCATCTAAACATAGAAAAGTTCTGGTGAAAATATGGTATAAAAGATAAAACATGGTTCCCCTGTACAGGGCATATTACGATGAACGGAGCTTGCAGGACTGGAAGTTGCTCTGTGTGGATCAGTGAGTGGCGAGTGAATATGAAAGCCTAGGACATTACTGTACACTACTGTAGACTTTTTAAACAGTGTACACTTATGCTACAATAAATTGATTAAAAAATAAAGTGATTGTGCTATGACATTATGACAGCTATGACATCACTAGGCAATAGAAAATTTCCAGCTCTGTTATAATCTTATAGGATCACCACTGTATGCGTGATCTGTGACTAACCAAAATGTCATTATGTGGCACATGACTGTACATAGTTTTCGTTTTCTTTTACAGGGTCAGAGTTTTCTGGCTTAGTTAAATCTGTTACAGTTTCTCACAAAATTGTCTTATGAGAGCTTTATTTTTTACATTAATATTTATTCCATCTGAAGTTTATTACTATATATGGTATGAGATGAGAACCAATCATTCCAGCATTATTTATTAAAACAACAGCAACAAACAAACAAAAAACCCCATGAACTTTTCTTAGTCCATGAAACCATCGTCTGTATTACTCATATACTGAAATCTATTTCTGGATTCTCTGTTGTGTTCTACTAAATATTTTATATAGTATGTTCTGATGGCTGCTTCTGATATGAAATATTCTATTACTTATTTCTTTGTATAGTTTTCTTGGTTATTGCCAGGTATTTATTCTTTCAAATAAACTTTAAGGTTATTTATCCAAGTCCCCAAAAATATGTAAAAACCAAAACCCAGAAACCAACTTAAAACTCCATCGGGATTCTAATTGGAAATGCATCAAATTCACATGTTAACATTGGAAACTTTAAAATTATTTCAAATAACAATTATATATATTTATGAGGTACAATGTTATGTTTTAATCTGTGTATACATTGTGGAATGATTATATCAAGCTAATTGACATATCCATCACCTCACATACTTATTTCTTTGTGGTGAGAACATTTTGAATCTATTTCTTTTAGCAATTTTGAAGTATATAATACATTATTATTAATTATAGTCACCATCTTGTGCAATAGATCACTAAAACTTATTCCTCCTGTCTAAATGAAATGGTGTATCCTTTGACCAACATCTTCAGAGACTTTAAAAAAATATTTGTTGAGATTTCCTGTCCAAGAACATGTTTGGCTTTTCATTGGTTTCTTATGTCTTTTATTAAGATTTAATAACTGCTTTACATAGGTCATGTGTCCTGTTTTTAAAGTTTAGTGCAACATTTCATAGTTTTGGTCACTAGTATATGTGAAACATTTGTTTCTTATTTCTCTTTCTAGGTGCTTAGTGCTAGAGAAGATAAAAAGCTATTGATTTTTTTGTAATTATCTCCCATTTAGCCATTTTACAAAGTTTTATTAATACTGTGATTTTTCCTTTGAATCTGTTGGGTTTTCTACATACATAATCATAGCATTAGCAAAACATATAGTTTCATCTCTTATTTTCCAATGTGTATAGCAGATATTTCTCTTATATTGTTCATCTGCTAAAACCTTTAAAGCAATGCTTCAAAAAAGGAATGGGGAAAGCAGGCATTTCTGTCTAATGCCTTATTATAATTAAATTTGTTAATTTTTTTCCACTTAAGATATCAAAAGTTGCTTTGAGGTAATAGAAATCTTTATTATAATTAGGGAGTTTTCTTCTACTTTTGTCGTACTTAAACTCTTTTCCCAAAAATGACTGCTACATTTTGTTATGTACTTTTCAGTGACTATTGATTTGATTGCCTAATTTTTTCCTTTAATCTGTGTGCAGGATTTTATGGACAGGTTTTCTTACATAAAGCACCCTTGCTTCTCCGTGCACATGTTTCTTGTAGATTCCTAGAGAAATGTTCACCAAAATGTGTCAAACATTAATAGCTATAACTTAATAAAAGGGTTCCATGATCAAATTAATTTGAGACGCACCAGACCAAACAAAGGTAAATGGTATTGATACTTCCCAGAACCTTTGACTCCAATGCTCATTGTCAATCTTCAAGAGATTAGAGTGTAAGGTGTTCACCAGACTTTCTTGGACCATTTGTTTTTCATGGACCATCCCATGGGACTAGATCAGAGCAGAACGAAATTTGGGAGATGCATATTTGGAGATTGTACACTAAGATTTGCAAATATTTTCAGCACACGAGACCAATTAAATCACAGAGATAAATTAAAAGTCACATCTATCAGATGCCAAAATCATTTGTTTGGGGAAAAAATAAGTCAGTTAACCAACATTTTGTATCAATTGTAGTTACTTTCATCTTTTTGTGTGGTAGGCCCAAATTATTGATGTTTGGCATTATACAGACTCATCTTGGAGCACAGAGTGGTCCAGAGGCTGGAGGTAATTCTTGCTACAGCCATTGTTGAACTAAGATGCTAGAAAATAATGCAATTGCACCTGTACCTGCCCCTCTTTACAATGTGACCCATGTTGTCATGACTAAGGCTTGCACATGGCACTCACCAATGACGTACTCCACCCTGAAGAGATCCTTCCTGGGGTCATATGGACGATTGAAGTCTATCTGGATGAAGAAAGACTGCCCTCTACGTACAATGAGCTTGTCATTGTCATACTTGTCAGTGTGGTGATCTATCTTGTTGGTGTCCCATCTCTCCTTGAACAGGTGAACACTGGTGACATTAAGGTAGTCTAGACACAAAAGAAACAATAGAAGAAAAGCATTAATTAACATTGGGTTAAACACAAACTCAAAAAACATTATTTTTCCCAAAGAGGGCAGGTAGCCAGGTCTGCTGAATGAAATTCTATATAAGGGGCACAGACTCAAGAGTCAGCCTCTTGTGACATTCTTGTTTTTGAAGAAAGTCTTAAAAAGATTTTTTTTTTTTAACCTATAATCTCGTTTCAAACCACAGGACACTCTGTCTGGGATGGAAGGATGCCTGTCTTAGAGATCTAGATACGGAGAAGGTAGGACCAGAGTCGAAGTCTTCAGGTTCTCAGTGTTAGGTGCACCCCATCATGACGATGGCCTCACTCTGTGATTAACTTGGGGTAAGCGGGGTAATCGCCACTTCCATTTTCTTATCTTTCAAAAGGGAGCAATCACATCTGACAAAGCCACAAAGGGACGTTCTAAGGACAAAGTTGGCCATTAATCCAATCCTCCTCATACCTCAGGAAGGGTCAACTGCCTCTTCCTTCTCTAATTCTAAAAGTAGATCTCGCCCCTCCAAGGCAGAAAAGACAGAGAACAGGTCGGGAGGAAGGAAACCAACATTTCTACGAGATAAGTACGACTGTTTCCATTTACACAGGTAGAAATTGGCCTGGGGTTTCCCTAGCTACTAAACGGCCAATCTAGAAGCCAAAACCTGGACTGTTTCAGCCAACATTTACAAGGTTTTCCTTTGACTTTTGGAGTCAAGTGCACATGTCAGTTATATGTTTACTAGTTGTCTAACTCTGCATATGTTTCATCACGAGATGGGAGCACAAACATTTATTCGATAGACTAACATGTTATGTTACAGCATCTTATGGGCAACGACAAGGATAAATGTGAGGTGAGACCATGTGAGATGACGTGCATGAAGGCATCTAGCACAGGGTCTAGCATGGGATAGCCTTAGACAAAGCTTCGTTCTCCTTGTGCCTCTTTCCATTCCCTTCTGCAAATGATCATGGAATGGGAAGCAACTGCTTGTCTACACTGCAGTTTAGAAGATCTAGTCTAGGGTCTGGTTTCTATATGTGCACTTGGAGTTCCAAGCAGCCACTAGGGAGAGAAGGGTCGGTGGCAGGGTGGGTGGGCATGCACGGTCTCTTGCCTTCCCCCTTTTTCCCTGAACCTGCCTGCCGCATGGTTTATCCTTACGGCTGTAAACACAGTATGCACAGAAAGCACTGCTGCTGCACTTGTGCCCATGGGGGTGGGGGGAATAATCCAATGGCTTCCTCTGCTTTTACGCAGGAATCTTGTGCAGGATGTCTGGTCCCCTTGGGCCCCCATATTTTTCTCATAGGCAGAATCAGGAAGTTGAGCTCTTTAAGATCCTCTTCAGTTCTAAATTCTAAGAGTCCCTGAAACACTGTTGATAAATTCCAAGTTCAAGCAATCCAGAGTTTGAATCCCAGGTCTCAAAATTACTTAGGTGAGGTACTTTAGCTTTCAGAATCTGAGTTTCCTCACCCTTGACATGAGGGTACTAATGCCTTGGGAACTCCTATGAAGATTCAGAGTTTGAAAAGGTTGTCAGACTAGAAGCAGCCCACGAGCACATTGCTCTCAAGAAAAGAAGTGTAACTTCCAGGCAGATGCCTACCTATGGATAGCTCTTCTTGGAAGGAACATTGTGAAATCACAGAGAAGCAATGCAGTACACTCAGCGTGAAAAAGAAGGTGATGGGCAATACATTGGGGAGGCATCTACACACGGGGAAGAATAGGCAGACAGAGTAATAGGGTGCCATGCTCTCCCCACAGACACTGTGGCCAAGCTGTGAAAGGGCTCCCTCCACTGCCACAGGCCTCTGCCTGGATAGACTGGGGACCTTCCTGGAGTCTGTGCAGAGTCACTGCACAGGGTAACAGGTGTGGTGGGGATTGGGTGACAGCCGATCCTGGGTTTCTGCAGCTGAAGCCATCCTGCGATCTCAGGTGTGCAGCACCAGGTCTGCACAGGACTCAACTTTGCAGTGGTGGCTCCACATCACCCCCTCTGGGCTAGGGGAGAGAGGACTAACCAGAGGCTCCTCTGAGCCATACCCTGTGACTGGAAGCCAAGTTCTCCTCCCCTACAGCGCAATGGGATCTGAGCATGGTGGTTCACTGGGGCACTGCAGGAGCCAACCTGGGAGGCTTTGGGTGACTACTTCAGTGGGTCCTGGGAGCAGTGCACAGAGAAATCTGCTGTCCCTGGGCCACTGGAACTGACCTCTGCCCACATTACTTGGCATCTGCACAGTCCCTGAGCCTGTGGAACAACCTACCACCTGCTCGGCCCTGACTCTGCCCTCTAGGTCGGATCAGTCCACCACCCACAGGGTCCGCTTCCAGCTCTGAGGCCCACCTCAGAAGCCCTGCTTCCGGCTCCTCCCCAGTCCCAGCTCTGAGGCTCTCATGCCAGAGGCCAAGGCTCTGTCCCAGTGGTTCCAGAGCTCCTGCCAGGCCTGGGACACCAACCCCTGAGATTCCAGCACTGCACCTGGACCCTAAGACCCCACCCCTAAGCCTCCACCACTGCTCCAAGGTCCAACACCCCACCAGGGAACCCACCCACCAGCCTCGAGCTGCCAGTACATGAGGACCTGGTTCAAGCAAACACCCACAGCTTGGGAAATCACAACCACTACCTAAACAGCCTCACCCAGCTGCCACTGTCACCTCTGTGGGGAGACCCCAGGTAGAGCAATACCCACAACACCAGCCTCTGTGGAGAGGGTCTTGCCAAGCTCCCAACTTGAATTTCCTACAACTATCTGGTGAACAACCAGCACCAGATGGTTGTTCTGATCATCCCCCACAGGCTTGACCTATGACAATCACAGGTGAACAGAGCAAAGCACAACAGCTGCTCTGCAGGCTTCCAGTGCACACACCCCTCCCCTGCCACGGCAAAGTAGGGAAAAAAGCCCATCAAGGGACCTCCCTTCTTCTAATTAAGCAGGTGCGTCCCCAGCAAAGAACAGGTGCCCTGAAAATCTATTAGCCCTGAGTCAAGAAAAGAGGTTTCAGAAGAAACTAGGAAAAGAACCCTGGCAACGTGAAAAAAACAAAACAGTTTGACAGCCCCAAGAGGTCACGATGGAGCTAGAGCACTGAACTCCAAACACAAGGAAATTGCCAAAATGACAGAAATAGAATTCAGAATATGGATGGCAAATAAGATGAAAGGAATTAAAGTTGAAAACCAACAAAAAGAAGCCAAAAATATGTCAGAAAATTAAGTAAAAACAACGTAAGAAAGGATATAATGGAACTTAAAGAAATGAAAGAGTCATTTAAGGAATTTCAAAACACAGCAGAAAGCTTCAGCAACAGACTAAACCAAGGAAAGAAAGAATCTCAGAGCTTGAAGACAAAGCTCTCAAGGTAATCTAGTCATTTAAAGAGGCAGAGAAGAGAAAAAAAAAAAAGGGCAGAGCAATCACTTAGAGAATTATGGGACTATGTGAAGTGAACTAACATATGAATTATAGGTATCCCTGAAGGAGAAGAAAGAGCTAAAAGCACGGAAAATCTATTTGAGAGAATTATTGAGGAAAACTTCCCTGGTATTGCCAGAGATCCAGACATCCAGATACAAAATGGTCATCAAACACTGGGAAGATGCATGGCAAATAAGACATTACCAAGACATATAGTAATCAACCTGGCCAAAGTCATAATGAAGGAGAAAATTATACAAGTAGCTAGACATAAGCAACAACTGACCTACAAAGGAAAACCCACCAGACTAACTGCAGATTTCTCAGTGGAAATCTTACAAGCCAGAAGGGAGTGGGACCCCATCTTCAATCTTCTTAAACAGAACAACTGCCAGACTAGGATTTTGTATCCTATGACACAAAGTTTCACAACTGCTGGAGAAATTAAGTCATTTCCAGATAAGCAAACACTGAGGGAATTTGTAATGGCCAGATCTTCCCTGCAGGAAATGCTCAGAACTTCATTATACACAAATCATCACAGTAGATACTCACCAGTGTTAAATCACCCTAAAAAGCTAAAGCTCACAACTCATATAAAACACTAGAACAACAGGGAAAACAAAGCAATAAGCTACTACCCAACATAATGAACAGAACAGCATCCACATATCAAGTCTATCTCTTAACATGAACAGTTTAAATATGCCACTCAAAAGACATAGACTGGCAGAATGCATGAAAAAACACAACCCAAGTATCTGCTGTCTCCAGCAGACACATTTAAACCACAAGGATGCACACAGGCTCAATGTGAAAGGATGGAAAAAAATATTCTACATAAATGGAAACCAAAAGAGAGTATGTATAGCCATTCTCACATGAGACAAAATTGACTTTAAATGAACACTGGCAAAGAAAAACAAAGATGGTCATTAATTATGTAATGGTAAAGGGAGCAATTCAACAAGAAAACGTAACAATCCTAAATATATATGCATCTAACATAGGAGCTCCTAGATACATAAAACAAATTCTACTAGAGCTAAGCAAGGAAATAAATAGTAGCCTCATAATTGCCAGGGACTTCAACACACCACTGTTGGAGCTAGACAAATCATCAAAGCAGAAAATAAATAAATAAACACTGGACTTAAATGGACCCTAAAGCAAACAGATCTAACAGACATTTACAGAACACTCTACCCCTAAAGTACTGAATATACATTCTTCTCATCAGCACATGGGACATTCTCCAAGATTGATCATATCTTAGGCTACAAAACATGTCTAAACAAATTTTAAAAAATTGAAATCATACCATGTATCTTCTCAGACCATTGTGGAATAAAACTAGAAATCAATTCGAAGAGTAACACTCAATTCTGCACAAAGTCATGGAAATTAAAGAACCTGCTGCAGAACGATTATGGGGTCAATAGTGAAATTAAGATGCAAATCAAAAGATTCTTTGAACTGAACAACAAAGGGGACATAAGTTATCAAAATCTATGGGATTCAGCAAAAGCATTCTTAAGGGGTAAATTCATAGCCTAAAATGATCACATCAAAAATTCAGAAAGATCACAAATTAACAACCCAATATCACATCTCAAGGAACTAGAAAAGGAAAAGCAGATCAAACCCAAAGCCACTAGAAGAAAAGAAATAACTAAGGTCAGAACAGAACTAAATGAAATGGAAAACAAAAAAATAATACAAAAGGTCAGTGAAACAAAAAGTTAGTTCTTTGAAAAGGTAAACAAAATTGATAGACCTCTTGCTAGATTAACCAGGAATAAAAGAGAAAGGACCCAATAAGCTCAATCAGAAATGAAAAAGGAGATATTACAACTGATAGCACAGAAATAAGAAACATCATCCATGAATACTATGAAAATCTCTATGCACATAAACTAGAAAACATAGAGGAAATGGAAAAATTCCAGGAAATAGACAATCTTCCAAGACTTAATCAGTAAGAAATAGAACTCCTGAATAGATCAGTAATGAGCAGTGAGACTGAAGCATTAATAAAAAAATCTTCCAATAAAAAAAAGCCCCGGACCAGAGGGATTCATAGCTGATTTCTACCAGACCAACAAAGAAGAACTGGTACCCATATTGGGGAATTATTCCATAAAAAAGTGGAGGAGAAAACCCTTCCCAACTCATTCTACAAAGCCAATATCACCTTGATATCAAAACCAGGAAAGAACACAACAAAAGAAGAAAACTACAGACCAATATCCATCATGAATATAGACGCAAAAATCCTCAAAAAAAAAATACGAGTAAACTGACTTCAACAACACATCAAAAAAATAATCCACCCTGACCAACTGAGCTTCATTCCAGGGATGCAAGGATGGTTTGACATATGTAAATCAATAAATATGATTCACCACATAAACAGAAGCAACAATAAAGACCATATGATCATCTCAATAGATGCAGAAAAAGCATTTGACAAAATCAGCACCCTTTCATAATAAAAACCCTCAACAAACTAGGCATAGAAAGAATATATCTCAATATTATAAAAGCCATATATGGCAAACTCACAGCCAACATCATACTGAATGGGGTAAAGTTGAAAACATTCCCCCTAAGAATTGGAACAAGATAAGTCCACTGTCATCACTTCTGTTCAACACAGTGCTGAAGTCCTAGCTAGAGCACTCAGGAAAGAGAAAGAAATTAAGGATATCCAAATCAGGAAAGGGGAGGTCAAGCTATCACTTTTCACTGCTAATATGATCTTGTATCAAGAAAGCTCCAAAGACTCCACCAAGAGACCACTGGAATTGACAAATAAATTCAGCAGTCTCAGGTTATAAAATCAATGTGCCCAAGTTAGTAGCATTCTTATATACCAACAACAGTTAAGCTGAGAATCAAATCAAAGACTCAATACCATTCACAACAGCTACAAAGAAAATAAAATACCTAGGGATATACTTAATGAGGGGGTGAAAGATCTCTACGAGGAGAACTATGAAACACTGAGGAAAGAAATTTTAGAGGATACAAACAAATGGAAAAACATATCACACTTATGGACCAGTAGAATCAACATTGTAAAATGCCCATACTACCCAATGTGATTTACAGATTCAATACAATCCCCACCAATACACCATCATATTTCATGGATCTAGAAAAAATAATTCTACACTTTGTTTGGTACCAGAAAAGAGCTTGAATAGCCAAAGCAATCCTAAGCAAAAAGAACAAAGCTGAATGCATCACATTAGCAGACTTCAAACTCTACTACAAGGCTCTAATAACCAAAACAGTACAGTATTGGCACAAAATAGAGACAAAGACCAATTGGACAGAATAGAGAACCCAGATATAAAACCATCTACTTATAGCCAACTGATCTTTAACAAAGCAGACAAGAACATATACTGGGGAAAAGAAGCCCTATTCAATAAATGGTGCTGGGAAAATTGGTTAGTCACATGCAGAAAAATGAAACAGGATCCCTATCTCTCACCACTCACAAAAATTAACTCAAAATGGAGAAAAGAATTAAATGTAAGGCATGGAACCATAAGAATTCTAGAAGAAAACATATGAAAAACTCTTCTAGATATTGGTCCAGGCAAAGAATTTATGACTAAGACCCCAATGGCAATTATAGCAACAGCAAAAATAAATAAATGGGATTTGATTAAATTAAAAAGCTTCTGCATAGCTAAGGAAATAATCAACAGAGCAAATAGACAGCCTATAGAATTGGAGAAAATATTTGCAATCTACACATCTGATAAAGGGCTAATATCCAGAATCTATAAAGAATGCAAACAAATCAAGGAAAAAATCAAATGACCCGTTAAAATGTGGGCAAACGACATGAACAAAAGCTTTTCAAAAGAAGATAGACAAATGACCAACAAACATATGACAAAATACTTAACATCACTAATCATCAGGGAAATGCAAATTAAAACCACAATAAGATACTTACTCCTTACTCCTTACTCCTGTTAGAATGGCTTTTATTAAGATGTCCAAAAACAATAGATCTTGGCACAGATACAGAGGGAAAGGTACGCTTCTACACTGTTGAATTGACTGCAAATGAGTACAACCCCTATACAAAATAGTATGGAGATACCTCAAAGGATTAAGTCAGCCTACCATTTGATCCAGCAATCCCACTACTGGGTATTTACCCAAAGAAAAAGAAGTCATTTTATCAAAAATGCACCTGCACTTGAGTGTTTATTGCAGCACAATTCACAGTTGCAAAGATGTGGAATCAACCCAAGTGCCCATCGATTCAGGAGTGGATCAACAAAATATGTTATATGTATACCAAGGAGTACTACTCAGCCATAAAAGGGATGAATTAATGCCTTTTTCAGCAATTTGGAAGGAATTGGAGACCATTATCCTAAGCAAAGTGTCTCAAGAATGTAAAAACGAAGACCACTTGCACTCTCTAATAAATTGGAGCTAAGTGATGGGCACACACGTGCACAGAAGGAAGTAAAGGTCACTGGAAATCAAGCAGCAGGGACGGGTAAGGAAGGAGGGACAAAAACCCACCTCGCAGGTACAATGAGCACTATTCGGGTGATGGACACATTTATAGCCCTGACTCATGCCATGTAACAAAAACACTAATACTTTAAAATAAAAATATTTTGAAATAAATAAAGAATGTCTATGAAGAGTCAGTGAGATGACGATGCAACTCATCTGGTACTATGCCTGGGACATACGGGCCACAGGCTTACATGTGGCTCACGGGATACGAGCTCTGACGGAGCCATTTCACATGGCTCGGTGCTCCGTGGGTTATTCCGACTGCAGCATTACAGCAGACAGAAAGTGCAAGCTGCAGTTTTATTTTTACCTCATCGCAGAACCCTGTCGTAGTACATGTCCCCCTGAAGGGCACTTTCTTTCTATTATGCTGTGGGCTAAAGATGTTTAATTCTCTAGACCTCTCTCTTCCAAGTAGGCTTTCTCCTAAGTTCTCTGGTCTTATTAAGGTTACAATCCCCAGTGATAAACCAACCTATTACAGGGCTAGAGAATCATAAATGTCCCAGTTGAAAGGGACCTTCATAACCAGCTCATCTGGTCCTCTTTCTTAGCACCCTGGCTTTTGATCATTATTATTCTTTTAAAAGATAAAAAATAAAATCCCCAGAAACAGGTTTAATCAGTTCTCCATCCATCAGCACCCATGGAAGGAAAATACTGACATTACAGCCTCACAGAATCTTAGATGGCAACGAACTTTCTGGACCATATGGTACACCTGCTGTGTACCACATGAAACGTTTCATGAAAGCTTTAGTATTAATGCTTCTGTCCAGCTTCTGTCTGAACAGGGAACTCACTAGCTCACAGGGCAAACAGTCCATTTTTAAACAACTCTAAATATTTGAAAAATCCTCTTAAGATGAACTGACATCTGCTTCCTTGTAATTTTTCTAACCACGGATTCTCGTTTGGAATTCTGGATAAATATGGAATAAGTCCTCTATTCATTTCATCTGGCTTTCTTTAGGTATTTAAAGACTGCTCTTAGGTTTCCTTTGAGTAAAACATTCCACATTTCTTCAAGTGTTCTTTCATAAATTATTCCCAGAACTTTTACCCATCACTCTGTTCTGGAGTATTTCTGTTTGTCAATTTCTCTCTTGAAGTGTTTTCTCTATAATTATGTACATTACTCTGGTTGTGGTTTTTCCAATAAAAAATAATAAGACCGTTACATCTTCTAAAATAAATAGTATATTGCTATTATTTCAGCTGAAGATATTATCAGTGTCTTGAACACTCTTATCTTACTGTTGATTTACATTAAGCATCTGCTGAAGCAAAACCCTTAAAAATACATTCTAATGTCATTTCTACCAATAATGGATTAAAATTCAATCCATACCCCTGCAAGTCACTCACTCATGTTGCTATTTGGCCATATCTATTTGTACAATTGTTTTCTTCTTTTTAGCGTAATTTTAAGGACTTACATGTATTCATATGAAATGTCTTCTCATTGAATTTGGTTCATTGTTCCATGCACTTAAGATAATTTTAGAACCTAAATGTGCATTCAATATATCTAGTAGTCTCCCTAGCTTTCTGTCCTCCAGGAATTTTATGCTATTTTATGTCACCACTCAAGATATGCATATAAACGTTGACTACACAACCACCTAATAACTACAAGCTAAGTAAAGGCACAGTGGTAAATACTAAAAAGCAAACAGATAATTATGATACAATGTAATAAAAACTCTGATAAAGGAAGTGTAGGATATTGGATAGGAAGGATCCCCTAACCCTTAATGGGGGGATTGAGGAAGTGTTCTATGGTAAGTGAGGTATGAGAAGCGGCCAAAATGGGAGTAAGTTGTCCCTGTGGAAAGGCGGGTGGGGAAGAATGCTTCAGGCAGAGAGAAGAGGATACCCAAAGACTGAGGCCAAGGAGTGCATGGTGACTTAGAAATTGAAAGACGATTGGGTAGGCGGAGTGTAGCAGTGGGAGCCTCAGAGGAAGGTAGGGAGGAACCCACTCATGCAAGCCTTGCAGACCGTATTAAGGAGTTTGGATGTTAATTGCACTGGGGATCCAGTGGAGACTCTGAAACAGCAAACTGACCTGATTAGATTTACATATATAAATGGAAGCTGCTTTTGGTGACAGAGCGGAAAAGGGGTTGATGCGAGCAGGGTTGGGGTCTGGGAGGCCAGTTAGGGGCTGCTGCAACTTCTGGGTGAGGGATGTCTGCCCGTGGGGGAGGAGGGCACTGCTCCTCCCGCACTCCCAGGACTTGCCTCCTCCAGTCCTCCCCTTCCTCCTCCATGATAACGTGCTCTGAAATGAGTACAATATTCTCTTACTGCCCTAGCTTCCCAAGCAGCTCTACCTACGGGAAAAATAAAGCTGGAGAGGGAGAAATATTCACGTAATTTTTTGGTGTCCAGTTTTCAATTCTAGTTCTCATAGCAAATGAAAACCTGGCTTTCCAATCTGATACCCCAGCCTAGTGAACCTGGTTAATGTCTAGTGAGTCTGGTTAAAGTCAGTGCATCCTTGCACAGTACAGTGCTAGTTTAGTGGGATATTGACAGGTATTGGAAGGATAAGAGCTCCATGGTTAAACCAGGGTGGGAAATGCTGGTCTAACCAAAGCTGATCAGGATTTTTTACTGCAGCATTTATGGAAGAGACTTCATGATGTTGATGTGCACTATAAATCCACAGGTGCAATGGTTTCCAGGCTTATATGACCATGAAAACTTTTTTTTTTTTTTTTTTTGGAGATCTGTGTTTTACAGAATATACTTTTGGAAATGCTTCGCTAGTTACTAATTATGCAACCTCAAAAAAGTTATTTACTATCTCCGAGCCTCAGTTTTCTTATCTTTAATATGGGAATGCAGTACCTACCTCATAGAGTGCCCGGCACCTGGTAAATTCTTAATAAATATGTATTAAGGTAGAACAGCACAGTTGATAAGAACATGGACTCTGGAGTTAGACTGCCTGGACCCAAATCTCAATTCTGTCACTTACTGTCTTTGTGACCTTGGACGAGTTATATAAATGTCCTGTGCCTCAGTTTTCTCATCTGTAAAATGGTGTGGGTGTGGGATTAAATGAGAAAATGAATCAAGAGCTCTATCGCAGGGCCTGGTACATGGTCAATGACAGCAATACTTACCATAACAGCACTGTACATTTGGATGGGCTTTTAGAGTCAATGAATTATGAAATCCGGTATCTGAGAGGGCATGG
This sequence comes from Indri indri, assembly GCA_004363605.1. NCBI lineage: Eukaryota > Metazoa > Chordata > Mammalia > Primates > Indriidae > Indri > Indri indri. Next base: position 15,112 of record RJWJ010025949.1, read on the forward strand.
TGGAAGAATGGAGTCTGAGCAATGGGAGTCACCACCGAAAAGAATCCCCCCTGGGAAGCTTTTAGAAGTGGCCTTGCAACCCTCCCAGGGAAACATGACTTTTTGCGCACACCCTGTCTTCTGAGCCAGACGGGCTTGTGTTTCCTTTCCTGTATTTCTACAGGTGGATGGAATCCTTCTCTCCTCTCGATTCTGAGAATGCATTCCTCTCTCTCTTTTTTTATTTCAAAGTGTTATGGGGTACAAATATTTTTGGTTACACGGATCACTTTTATAGTGCTTGGGTCATGGTTATAAGGGTGCCCGTCATCCAGATAGTGTTCATTGCACTCGTTAGGTAGGTTTTCGCCCACCTGCTTCTCCCCCTCCTCCCCACTTGATTTCCATTAAGTTTCAATTCCCTCTATGCACATGTGTGCTCATCGCTTAGTTCCAATTTAACAGTGAGTATATGTGGTGTCTATTTTTCCGTTCTTTAGATGCTTTACTTAGGATAATGGTCTCCAGTTCCACCCAAATTGTTGCAAAAGGTATTCAGTCATCCTTCTTCATGGCTGAGTAGTATTCCATAGTACACATATACCACATTGTGTTGATCTGCTCATGAACCGATAGGCACTTGGGTTAATTCCACATCTTTTAAATTGTGAATTGTGCTGTGATAAATACTCAAGTACAGGTGTCTTTTTGATCAAATGACTTCTTTTTCTTTGGGTAAATACCCAGTAGTGGGATTGCTGGATCGAATGGTAGGTCAACTTTTAATTCTTTGAGGTATCTCCATCCTGTTTTCCATAGAGATTGCACTAATTTGCAGTCCCACCAACAGTGAAGAAGCATTCATTTCTCTCTGCATCTGTGACAGTATCTATTCTTTTAAGACTTTTTAATAAAAGCCATTCTAACAGGAGTAAGATGATATTTCACTGTGATTTAATTTCCATTTCCCTGATGATCAGTGATGTTGAGCATTTTGTCATATGTTTATTGGCCATTTGTCTATCTTCTTTTGAAAAGCTTCTGCTCATGTCTTTTGCCCACTTTTTAATGGGGTTGTTTGATTTTTTTTTTCTTGCTGATTTGCTTGAGCTCTTTCTAGATTTCAGTTATTAGGCCTTTATAGGATGTATAGCTTATGAATATTTTCTCCCATTCTGTAGGTTGTCTATTTGCTCTGTGGATAATTTCCTTAGCTGTGCAGAAGCCTTTTAATTTAATCAAGTCCCATTTATTTATTTTCATTGTTGCTGTGATTGCCATTTGGGTCTTCTTCATAAATGCTTCTACCTAGGCTGATAATAAGAAGAGTTTTCTCAACATTTTCTTCTAGAAGAAAGCCCACCATGACCAAGTGGGCTTCATCCCAGGGTTGCAAGGATAGTTCAACATACATAAATCAATAAATGTGATTCACCACATAAACAGAAGCAAAAACAAAGATCATATGATTATCTCAATAGAGGCAGAAAAAGTGTTTGACAAAACTCTGCACCCTTTCACGATAAACGTCCTCAACAAACCAGGCACAGAAGGAATATATATCAAAATTATAAAAGCCATATATGACAAACCTACAGTCAACATCATACTGAATGGGGAAAACCTGAAAACATTCCTGCTAAGAACTGGAAAAAGACAAGGATGCCCATTGTCACCACTTCTATTCAACATAATGCTGGAAGTCCTAGCCAGGCAATCAGGCAAGAGAAGGAAATTCAGGGTATCCAAATGAGGAAGGAGGAGGTAAAACTATCACTTTTTGCTGACAATATGATCTTATACCTAGAAAACCCCAAGGATTCCACCAAGAGAATACATTTCTCTCTTTTTTTTTTTTTTAAATGTATATTATCATTAACCTCTTCATATTTTCTTCTTATAGGTGGTTTTTTTAGCCATGAGATTGTAAGTCCCTTGAGGACTAGATCATGTCTTAACAACCTTGTCATCATACCTAGGGCCTGCAGTCTGCAGCCCCTGGGCTAAGGACCAGTACCAGTCTGTGGCATTTTAGAATCCAGGCCGCACAGCAGGAGGTGAGTGGCAGGTGAGCGAGCAAAGCTTCAGCTGTATTTACAGCCACTCCCCATCTCCCGTCTCACCGCATAAGCTCTGCCTCCTGTAAGATAAGTGGCGGCATTAGATTCTCATAGGAGTGCAAACCCTACTGTAAACTGCGCATTCAGGGGATCTAGGTTGCGCGCTCCTTATGAGATTCTAATGCCTGATGATCTGAGGTGGAGCTGAGGCAGTGATGCTAGCACTGGGGAGCGGCTGCAAATACAGATTATCATTAACAGACAGGTTTGACTGCACAATCATCCTGAATCATCCTGAAACTATCCCCACACCCAGTCCATGGAAAAACCGTTTTCCATGAAATTAGTCCCTGGTGCCAAAAATGTTGGGGACTGCTGCCTGGGGCAATGTGCCAAAATGCCACAGCAAACGTGCCACCTTCAATGTGAACAAAACTTTTACCTAAGAATTTGGAGTTGACCAATCATTTTAAAATGTATTATTCCATTTTCTATAGGATTAACCATAGGTATCTTTTAAATGTCATTTATAAGACCCTTCTTTCTGAAAATATGCCAGTTTCAGGACTATATATATTGTTCAAGGTGGTGAAGTAAAGGTTTACAGTACAAGGTCTCTGAATCAGCAGTTTTGTTTTATATTGGAATAAAAACGCCATGTCTTCATAGCTGCTCATACTACTTATAAGAAAGGGTAAGCAAAAAGTGTGCTAATAAATGCTTTTGAGTATATAAAACTTAAGGCAAAACAAAACAAAACAAAACCACCTCATGGATATACAGTTTTTTTTTCATAGTGAACATAAACAAATATATCTATATCTATATCTACAAATAGTTTACTTTAAAACAATGTAGTCTATATTCGTATACTTTTGACAACATTTAATTCTAAGTATGAAGTTTTTAAAAATGTTATTTTGTCTAAGTTATCTTGTCATTTGTTCTTGTAATGTCACTTTAACAAGTCAATGCCTTCAGGAAGAAAGAAAAAAAGATCACAGTGGTACACTGAGAAAAACTAAGGCAGTGATAAGTAAAATTTCCCTGTGCAATCTCTTAAAACTCCATCTGAAAATAATTTAAAATAAGAAAAGCATTTCATTAAAAAATAAAACTTGCTAAGATGTGGAAGATTAAAATCTACACTGAGAGGTCAGGAGTTTGAAGAAATAATGTTCTAGACTGTAGTCAAATGTATGAGACATCTGGAAGCTTAAAGGGTGAGTGGCTGATTCCTTAGAAAAAGAAGGAAATGACAGCCATGTTGCTCTTTCCCCCATGTAATCTCCTAATAGGTCAATGGATTTACCGGGGATTGACTCAAGTATTAGGAAAGGAAGAGAGGTCCCCAATACCACTGATTAAACAACATTTATTTCCATTGCTCATGGACGCTCACCCAAAGACCAAAGCAAGCATTTGGTTCTTACAATATCTGATAGTAGCAAGGACTCTAAAGATAAGTGTCATAAAATATGAGCATAGATATAAAAATATCATAGTTCATTCTATTGTCCACTTTGCCTCGGAGTGCCCCTTCCCATGTAGTGGGTACTCAGCAAACCTTGACTAAGTCGGCATATTGATTTTTCCTGTGTTTATTGGCTTAACAAGACATAGCTGAGACTGAAAAATCCTTCTCATCATCCAGGCTCCATTTGCCACAAACAGGAAATGAATTTGCTTCTCCCTGTCCAAGCCCAGGTCCTGGCAAGATGGAGCAGCTCGTTGCTAAGCCCTGCCCTTTTTAAGAGATACTGTAGCTGGGAGCTTGACAGCTCGCTCTTTCAATGTGACAGCTTTCAAAATGCCTGCCTAACACAATTTAGCCTAATTCTGAAAACACCAGGAAATGGACTGTTGAAGATAAAAAAAAAAAATCTCTCCTCGGGAGCAGCTGCCTCCCTGTCCTCCTACTCTCTCCTTAATATGAAAAAAAGTGGATTGTTTTCTCCTTAGGTTTTAAAAATATTCTTCAGAGAATGATTATACCTGTCACAGATGGAATCTTGAAATAAGGTAAATGTTTAGGTTCATATTCTAGGGATTCCCTGGCGAACTTAGTTCTCCATGCAATTTTGGTAATATTACTAAACTACAGGCACAAATGCTATCCATGAGGAACTAAGTCTGTTTATTGTGAAAAGAAAATAGAAAAAAGAGATCTTTCTTACATTTCTTTTGGATACCCAGAATTTTTAAGTCTCATTAATTAGAATGATTAAAAACATTTTCTTAAGGGGCTTATTTTTAAAAATGTTGCTATTACGATGTCCTGTTATGTTGAAGAAATGCTCAGCTCCTTGGAGGAAGCTAGAACAAGGAAAATGAGCCTTCTCCAGGGGTTCAAATTCCTCTGGTCTACTCCTGTTTTAACCTGGGGTATCAGGACAGCTTCCAAATGTATCTCCTTCTCTCCATGTTTCCTTACTACTTTATAAAACATGATTCTGATTAAGTAATTCTGCTATTTGGAATCCATTGCAAGGCCTCTGTTATCTGCAGGATGAAAAGTCAGATCTTCAAGGCCTGTTATGGTGTCATCCCTGCCATCTTTCCCAGGCCCATCTGCTGCCTTTTGTCTTCTAGTCATGCTTCACTGAACATACGCTGTTCCCTCTACTGCAAATGACCTTCCATGTGCTCATCTGTCAAAAACACATGAAGCTTTCCTCACCCTCTTCCCCACTCCACCCCACGCAAGACATTCCTTTCTGTTATTTCACTGCAACTTATTAATACGTAAATCTCAGTCACAGTATTTATTACACTGAATTGCAGTTACCTTTCATTTGTTTATTTTGTCTTCTAGACTGAGAGTTGCTTGAGGGCAGGGATGGACTTACTCATCTTTGTGTTCCCAGTAAGAGCCCGGAGCAGCTCCTGACACATATGTTACAACCAGTACGTGTTTTTCCACGAACTGAATGAAAGGATGAACTTGTGCCTTGCAACATTATTTCTTAATCATACATCGAATCCCTCTCTTATTCTCCTAGTAACTTTGAATCCAGGGAGGTTTACTTTGCACAAAGGAGAGATTGGTCATTAACTGGTTAATTGGTTGATTTAGTTCTAACAAGGAATGGTGGGAGGGAGGGGATTCTCAGAAAAGCATTAAGACCCTAATAGCCTGAAAACTACTAGATCCCACCTGCATTTGATTTTTTTATAGAACCCCGTCTGCTTTCTAATCTGAATTCTATACATTAGACCTGTCAAATAAGTATTTCAATTGCTGCTACAAATTACTACCTATTATCAATAATATAGAGTCAAACCAGCCCAAGAATATCAGGTTATCTTCTGGAACATTACATTTGCTACACACAACCCTTCAGATCAGGAAGGCTAGAGAGAGATTTTTCAGAAACACCAGCTGAACATAGAGAATAATCTACTAGAAATTGATGCAAATCCGAATCTGAGGAGATTGCCACAATACTTTTCCTGGCTACATCTGAGTTCAAAGGGGGACATTAGGAACACCTAAAACAGTGTCGAACACCACCACTGACTGGTTGGTCTCACCTCTGGGATTCCAGTGTGACCTCAACTATTTCAATTCTTATTAAATACCATAGTGTGTATGGGAGGAAATTTACATGAGTTTATACATTTTGAAATAGAGATTTTTCCAAAATAATTCTTGACCAAATTTTCACCACAGCCATAACTTAAGGGTACTGTACATACTCAGTATACTTGCATAAAATAATTACATCCATCGCACACAGTGATGGGCGGGACTCACTCCACAGAACTACTCAAAATGAAAAACCTGGCATTTCCCCCTTTCCCTCTTCTTGTGTCTCTGTGCTTCTCAGTCAGTTTCACAAGGGCAGCTTGCTAAAGGAAAGAGCCCCAGTGAAGAAAAGTGAAGAGAGAGAGTTTGACGTTGGGCCTGTGTTCCTGAAGCCAGCCATCCTCAGAAGCGATCAGAGACGTAAGTCCTCTGAGAGGCCACTAGTGGCCACTGGATGAACTGTAAGAAGACAGCACTATGCCTTCCTAGGTTTAGTCCCTTAGCAGGTGACTTGGGGAAAACTTGATATAGTGCCAGAAAACCTGTTTTTAGAATAATTAAACAGAAATCTGAAATGCAGAGGGTGATCAGGAGACAGACCTCCTTGTCTGTGTGCCGGTATTTTTCCTGTCCCAGTCATCTGGGACTTACTGTCATGATTCCTGGGTTCAGAGACCCTATCCCCACAGCATGTGGCACTTAGTTCATCTGCCTGAAAAGCAATAAATGTATGCATATTTATGAAATCTGGACCTTGGTATTATTAATAAGATAATAATGACGCCACAGCTTTTGAGGCATTCAATTCGCAAGTGATTGCAGCCGCGCATTCATTCTACAAACGGCCGCTGGACACTACTCGCACTCCCATGCCCGGGTGTCTAATGAATATCCAGAGTGTCGCTTGGGTTGTGGACACATGTGACTGCCAAGTAAGCAATGACTGATTTTTCAAAATAATTCAGTGAAGCTACTCCTCACTTCTGCCTCCAAAAATAAACATACAGAAACGGTAATCCCAGATTTATTCTTAATTGACCTACTGGCTCCAGTTCTCTGGCAGTTTTGATGTGTTATTGGCAACACTGTGTCCAGATTTCATATTTGCAGGGCCTACAGTTGCACATATTCCCCGTAGAAACGAGTGTTCGCTGGAGAGTTTTCCCGACCTTGGTGGGGAACAGTAAGTCGCGCATTCCAAACCAGTGAACACTTGCTGGTTGTGTGCTGTGGGCCAGCTACTGTCACAGACACTGTTCCTTAGACCCTCATGACAACCCGGGAAGTCAGCATTGCTTCTGTTTTGCTTATGGGGGGAAACTGAGGATGGGGGTGCCCTGGGTCCCAGAGTGAGCGCGAAGAGGCAGATGAGGACAGGAAGCTGGACCTCTGCCTCCTGGCGCAGGGCACGCTTTGCTCTGTGGAGACCCGCGCTTCCCCTCCCCAACCTGGGGAGCTCCCACTGCTCTTCCTGCCCACTTTTCCCAGTGCCTGGACGGGAACTTCCCGGGGCCTTGGAGTTCTTTCTGCCAGAGGAGAATTTTGCTAGAAGACTGAATACACCAAGGTGACCTGCCTGACAGTTTGATGCCTGTAGGCTTTCCAATTTTATTTTCATTTTTACAAAAAAAAAAAAAAAAGAGAGAGAGAGAGAGAGAGAAGACTCCCAGACTGGGCAGAAAAGGGTGAATATCACCTGCTTGCCTTGGGCCTCCACTTCCTGACCTGCGGCATGGAGATGCAGGTTGGTTGGTCAGCAATCCCTCTCCAACGCAGTTCTGTGGCTGGCGTGGTGGGGTGTCAGAGAGAGGCTCCCGCTGGGAGACAGCGGTCTGCCTTGGCCCCTCAAACTCTAGAGCAAGACTGACGATGGCTTTCTGTTCTGTGAGCCCCTCCCCAAACTTGGATGATTCCTGATGGATGGTGCTGGATACCTCTCTATTTCTGCAGTTTGATAGCAATTGCAGAGACACGATAGTAACACAATCAAACCTGCCTGCAATATCTGGGCCGGCCTCAGACTTGCTGATTTGGTAGCAACCGGCACCGCCCTTCCCTTTGCTACCAGGAGGGCTGAGTCAATGTGGGGCTTTCAAGAGCTGCTCTTCCTCCAGCAAGGCGAGTCAGCCACCCGGCTCCAGAATGATCGTGCCCACCTGCCCCTGCAAATGGGTGTCTGGCCCCTGTTGAAACCCAGTACAGAGCACCCACAGGAGCAAAACAGAATTTTGGTGCATGAATGCTATTGACAAAAAGGGCTCCCTACTAGTTGCCATTCAGGGAAATGAGTCTGAATGTCCCTGCTGTGTCCCAAGGGACTGGTGTCTGTATCACCAAGCCAGTGCTGGCACCTGGGCCTTGTCACAGCTGACAGGGCTGAGAGGAGGTCAGCTGCTGGCTGCTGCACCCAGAGCAGGTTTCTCGGGATCAGGCAGAGGCAGGAGGCAAGGAAGCAGCTTGCTTTGCCAGCTCACCAGCGTCCCTAGAGAGAAATAGAGGCTTCCATCTCTGCTACTGTCAGAGTCTGGCACCTCTCCCCGCTCTGAGATTCACAGCAATGGATGGAAGAGGGAGGAGGGAGAAGGAAGGAGGTGCAAGCCAGACAATCAAAACAGCCACAATATTTTGGAAGTGGAATCTTCCAGTCAGAGAAAATTCTCAAAAGCATTGAACAGTAGGGCTGGAAGAGGCCCCAACTAATCCAGCACCCTGGTTTTGTAGAGAATAGTTGAAGACAGAAA
>RJWJ010025950.1:0-10144 GCA_004363605.1 Indri indri
AGAACTGCTTCTCTGCTTGCTGCCTCTGTATTAACCTCAAAAATGCTCTTAGAATGCTCAAATAGCTCCACTGTAATGATTTTGTGGGTTAAACATTCCCTGAAGGTTCATCGGTGAGATCTGCCATGTTAAAAACTGCTTACCAGAGCTATGGTTTGTATAAAAGTACAAAATATTTTTGAAACAGGTATTACTTGTTGGTACCAAACCTTTCCCCAACCTAACTATGGACTTGAATTTTCTCCACGGCACTCTTCCAACCCTTGCTGCAGATAACATGGCAATCCTTTTCGGGTGTGAATTTTATCGTAGGAAAACAGAAACAGTTCATTTTTCTTACTGTCATGGTACTGTAATATCTTCCCCCAAGACAGTAGTAAATGCTTCTATTACTGTGTTGAAGATACTCAGTTAGATGCCATCACAAGTGCTTTCAATATGGACAAAGGGCTTCTATATCTAAGCTTACATAAAATGTAATTTTAAGAAGACATTTCTTCAGTTGTACCTATTCACGCTTTTGTTAATGCTGTCTAGTGTCTGTTTTGGAGGCTGCAATGTTTCAGGGAGACGCAAAGATCTCTTCTTTCAGTTAGTGTTTTGAGTAAGTTTTCTGAAGTATATTTCTAAGCTTAAAAGTTGGTTCTGGCTTTTTTTTTTCTTTAACTTGGGTTGTATTTTCTGCCCTTTGATTCATCATCTGAGATAGTTTTGCAAATATGTAGTCTTCTAGCATAGTAAAATTTAACAGCTTATTTGACTGTTGATCCACCCATCTTACAGAGATTGTCAGTCTATAGGAAGACTGATGTACCATGGTCAGATTCATCATTTTCAGCTCTCTAGGTTAGTGTTGGAGAACTTGTGAAACAGAAACTTAACTGATCATGCTTTGAAAGAATGAAGACTAAAGTCAATGAGAAATATTACTTTTAAGTTTCAAGGATTTAAAGTTCTAGGTTAATAGTTTTTATATATTATATTTCAAAACATTATGTTATATTAAAGCATCCCTATGGTACTTACTAAATATAGTTCATGTGGATTCTGTGAATGGTTGTAGTTTTACATAGTGGGAAGCAGAATGCTATTTTTACCTCTTTTTGAGGTCTCCTTTATCCTGCCACATTAGCACGGAATCACACCGAGATAATGATATTAGCATTCATTTTCCTCCCATTTTCTCAAGCTTGGGACTGTGGCACACAGTGATTAGTGTTACATAATAGAAGAATGTGGAAGTAACCCTGACAGATAAATTCTTTAGTTTCCTAGTTTACTATGTGTAATTGTTGACTAAGGTGGGATTCAGCTGGTGGAGGGGATCGGGATCCTGGTCACCCAAATGCCAGGAAGGAAGCTCTTTTCCTAGCACTTCAGTGTTCTTTGGAGTTTAGTGAGTGGTGAATTCTTTTGGCATAGATACTCCACCATCTGTCTATTAGCACGTGGACTTCCCATCTACTGGCTATGTGCCACCCTCATTTTGGACATAGAGTGGTGGAGAGCAGAGACCACTGCTTCAGTAAGTAAAAAATAGAGGGAATTTCAGTTCCTGACAGCGATCATGTGTGGAGTCAGACCTGCCCTTATAACTCAGCCACCACTGTTCATCAGTTCCAGGAGCTGGTAGCAAGAAACAGCTGTTTGCCTGATCTGCTTTTGGTATCATGTAATCCCAGCTACAAAATTTCAGTTAGATGGAGGAATAAGTTCAAGAGATCCGTTGTACTACCCAGCGACTATAGTTAATAACAATATATCGTATTCTTGAAAATTGCCAAGAGAGTAGGTTTTAAATATTCTCACCACAAAAAAAGTATGTGAGGTAATACATGTGTTAATTAGCTCAATTTAGCCATTCCACAATATACGACATATTTCAGAACAACATGTACATGATAAATATATTTGTCAATATATAATTTTGTTTGTCAATTTAAAAAAATAAAGTTTTGAAATGAGTAAATGGTAGTTCACATAGGTGAAATAGAAAAGGTTCTTGATCTTCAGTAGTGAAGAGAATATAGTCACGTGGTGCATAATGATGTTTTGGTCAAAAATGTACTGAAAAATATATATATACATATTTTTGTATTCCCTGAAGTTGAGGTCTTGCTATTTTACCCAGGCTGGTCTTGAGCCCCTGGCCTTAGGCAGTCGTCCCATCTCGGCATGGCTGGTAGCTGGGATTACAGGCTCAAGCTACCATGCCCGGAAGCATGACTGATTGTATTGTTTTTATAGCTGAACATTTCTATCTAAATAGTTGCTGCTGAAGTGCTCAAAGGAAGAGATTCCTTGTTCTCTGGTGTTACTTAGTTTTACTCCAAAATGCCTTTTTCATTCAGGTTCAATAATTAAATCTTAATATATTCTGTATCTCACTGTAGACTAACTTTCTGTTTCTTGACACAGCAGGTGATTAAGCTGAATGGACTGGACTTCTTTTGGAAATTGTTTATGTGCTTTTGTTTGTCTTCCCATTAGTAAGTGTTTCAGCACCAATTCTGCTTGGTACTGTGTGTGGTAGGCATTTACCCACTCATTTAGACATTTCAGTGCCTCTATGTTCCATTCTCTAGGGAATGCAGTAAAGAATATGATACACCTTGTCTCTCATTCAAGGAATTTATATTTTAAACATGCAAGGGGTATAGGAGGCGGTGTACAGAAGTTAACTTTTTTTTTTTTTTTTTTTTTTTGAGACAGTCTTGCCCTGTTGCCTGGGCTAGAGTGCCATGGCGTTAGCCTAGCTCACAAGCAACCTCAAACTCCTGGGTTGAAGCAAACCTCCTGCCTCAGCCTCCCGAGTAGGTGAGACTACAGGCATGTGCCACCACGCCTGGCAAATTTTTTTTCTATTTTTAGTTGCCCAGCTAATTTCTTTCTATTTTTAGTAGAGACGGGGTCTCCCCCTTGCTGAGGCTAGTCTCAAACTTCTGACCTCAAGGGATCCTCCCACCTTGGCCTCCCAGAGTGCTGGGATTACAGGCGTGAGCCACCATGCCCAGCCCCACAAGTTAACTGTTGATAGTTGACTATAAAAATTTGAAAATGAAATATAACTATACAGTACCACATTTGATTCTAGCTTTATATAGTACAGTTAATGAATTAAGTAGCTTCCTGAAAAAGGAGCTCCAGGGGGACTAAAAAAGTTAAGATTTTTTCATCCTAAAAAGTGGTATGTGAACACTGATCTTTTTAATTGGAAATGTTTGGTGTTGATGTGTTTTATAATGAAACCAAAGTTGTGCTATTGTGAAGATAGATAAAAATTGTCTGGGGTCTAGCTTAAAAATTTTATTTTTAATCTCAGGTTCAAACTGGGCTAATTATATGCATTGTCAGAGTTTCATATTGGCTTCTCTTTTGTGATATTTTAAACATGGTAGGCAAATTCGAATGTTGTAACTCAACTGCAATTTATCTGATAGAAGTATAAATCTGAACTCATTGACTTAAAAACTGCTACTCTCAGAGCTGACTTTTCCTGCTTACTGAACAGTGATAGACCTCATTATTCTCTGACTTCCTGATTCCAGCACCCTTCAGCCTTTTAAAGTATATCCCTGTTTGTGTACTTTTGTTTGTGTCAATCGTGAGGCTAAAAGAAGAATTTTCTTTAAAATGTCTATAGTTCTCTGAATTACTTGTTTTACTTTAGGGTAATCAGGATCTCTTTTCGCTAAACAGAATTTTAGATCATTTACTTCATGAGTATAAATACAATAAGGTACCTTGCTTAGCTTTACCTTCTGGGTATGATAAGCTTTCAGTTTTTACCTAAATTTTGTATAACAGATTAGATTATAAAAATGACAGATTTTTTTGCTATTATCTTTATGTGGCATAATCATTTCCTTTTGAAAGGGATGTGTTTCACGAGAAAAATCTCTTTTTCCCCTTTTTACCTAGAAAAACTATTTTAAGCCAGAAACTGTATCGACTACATATATTTTTGTTGTTGTTTTTGTTTTTTCTTGAGACAAAGTCTTGCTCTGTTGCCTAGGCTGGAGTGCCATGGCATCATCATAGCTCACTGCAACCTCAAACTCTTCAGCTCAAGTGATCCTTCCGCCTCAGCCTCCTGAGTACCTGGGACTACAGGCATGTGCCACCATACCCACCTAATATTTTTTTTTAATTATTTTTTGTAAAGGCTAGTCTTGAACACCTGGCCTCAACCTCCCAAAGTGCTAGGATTACAAGCATGAGCCACGAGGCCCAGCCTGTTAATAATGTTTTTTAAGAGACAGGGTCTCACTCTGTCACTAAGGCTAGAGTGCAGTGGCACAGTTATAGCTCACTGCAGCTTCAAACTCTTGGGCTCAAGCGATTCTCCTGCCTTAACCTCCCAGGTAGCTGGAACTATAGGCACATGCCACCATGCACAGCTAATTTTTTTTCTTCTTTTCTTTTCTTTTCTTTCTTTTTTTTTTTTTTTGATAGGGGATGTTGCTATGTTATCCAGTATGGTCTCAAACTCCTGGGCTCAAGTGATCCTCCCACTTCAGCCTCCTAATTTGCTGGGATTACAGGAGTGAGCCACCACACCTGACAGCTGTATATTTGATCATTACTGGAAGCTGTCAACATTGTCATACAAATAGTATAATATTTTTAAGGATTTCTTGGAACCTGACAGAAGTAACTTAAAAAAAAACAACTCAGAATTCATAAAAATGTGATCTGCCTTGGAAAGAGAATTTATCTTGTATTAACCATATCTGAAAAGCTACTCAAAGATGAGCTTTCTCTTGCCTTTTTAAAAAAATTTTTTGTAGAGTTGGGGTCCCCTCGTGTTGCCCAGGCTGGTCTTAAACACTTGGCCTCAAGGTGATCCTCCCACCTTGGCCTCCCAAAGTGCTGGGATTACAGGTGTGAGCCACCATGCCTCGCCTCTCTTGCTTTAAATATTCTCTTAAAACATTTTGGAGTAGTTTATAGTACAGAGCTGATGTGAGAAATGGTTACAGCGTAGTTTGAGCTGTGTTGTGTAGATTTCTCTATGTCATGCTCGAAAGGCTTTTGTTCATAAAACTGTAACATTTTCGTGTCTAGGATAAAAATGTTTTTCGTGGTTCCTTCAGACTTATTTCTGACCTTCCCGCAGACATTAGGCATTTGTGAGAATAAAATCTTGGGTGGGGAAGGGGAGTTCAAAGGAGAGGTGAAGGCTGGTTCTGTGTCCAAACAATGGTGGTTTCTTCATGCAGGACTTTTATAGGACCCTGAGTATTCTAATATATAAGGATGTGGATTATAACATTTCCTGAATTTATTTGACCCTTAAACCAAACCATGCTTTGTAAATTTCTGTTTCAGTCTAAGTCCTTTGTTTTACAAATATGAAAACTCTGATCTGGAGAAGTTGAGTGACTTGGCTTAAAATTACTTAAGAGCATAATGATGAAAGAAATATCAAAGAATATTAACATTTAGAAAACCTGAATTCTGCCTGTTGCCCCTACTAATATCAGCAAGAACATAAACAGGTTATGGAATAACCTTTATAATCCTCATGGATCCGTATTTTCGTTTATATATTTTCACATGAGATGCTTAGTTTTCAATATTTGCAGCATAAAAATTTCCATGCAGTGTTTTTATTGAACCAGTTATTGAAATGAAGGCCATCTAGAGTTTTTTTAAAGTTAGAAAATGGTGATCCATTTTGAGGAAAATTTCTCTTTAATAATTGAAATATCTCAGCTTAATAAATAGCACATAAATTTTTGTATGAAACTAACTATAGAGTTGACAAGAAAATAATAGTTAAAAATGGGGGTGGAGATTAGTACTTTCTAGTTAAATTTAAATTTTTACCTAGAGAAACTTGTGTGTGCACATGAATAAAGAAGAATATTTACCAAATCATTGTAATAGTGAAAAATAGGAAATAATTAAATATCCATCAAATAAAGAAAGGATTTGTTGTGATTTAAACATACAGTAGCAAAATAAAACAGCAATAGAAAAAGGAATAAACTGGACCTACCTGTGTATCTTCATGGAAAAATACCTCAGTATTTTGAGGGCAAAGCAAAGTATAGAAGAATACTTGCCATGTAACACTTTCTAAATAAAAGTTTAAAAACGTGAAAACAATACTACTTTATTTATGGACACATAGAAAGGTATAAAAGAATACATGGGAATGATAAACACTATATTCAGGGTATTCATTACTTCAGCATACACAGAGGACTTCCTAAGATCCAAAGCTAGTATGACAGTGTTAAGATTGGGCAAAGCTGGGTGGTAGGTTCATGGTGGGTATTTTCTATACTTTCAGTTGCTTTGAATTTTTTAAAGAGAATACAGACTTTAATCTCTCAGATAGAGTTACCACTTCTTGTATTCAGTTTACAGAAAGATTGATACATATTTCCATCAATTTGTCTGCCTTTATACTAGGAGGCAGCAATATTAAGAGAGAAATAGAAAATATTTTAGAGTGCCAACGGATTAAGTCTTTCAGCTCCAGATAATTTGATGATGTCAGAAATTTTATTATTTCTCTTTTAAACTCATCTAAGATAATTATGAGTTACTTATCATTCCCAAGTTTTAAAAATTGGTAATTTTAAATATGCAAGCAGGTATTTTCAAGTATTAGCTTAAGTATTATATTGGGCACATAAGTGAGTAGTAAAAATTAATGTTTCTGTTGCAACCCTAGTAAGATAGGAGTGGAGCAGGGAGAATACAGTTCTTATAGTAATGACAGACTGCTCCCCTTCAATCTGTCTTGAAAACCTGGAATACACCTTGTCTGTCTTAGTCTTACCCCTTTTTCATTTTGTACCATTTTGTCTTCAACTTCCCTTCCTTTCCTTTCCCTTCAGATCTTGCTAGTAGTGGGTTTTCTAGCATCACCTTTTGTCTCTGATGCTTTTTTAACATATCATACATGAAGGTAATCAAGCTTTGGTGCCATTCAAATTTCCTGGGGGCCTTGTTAAAACACAGATTGTTTGGCTCCACCTCAGAGTTTCTGACTAAATCGTTGTGGGGTGGAGTCTGTGAATTTGCATTTGTAGTAAGTTTCCTTATGATGGTGATAAGATCTCAGAGAACTACTGGTCTAACCTTTCTTTGCAGTTCAGTAATCTTCAAGGATGTTCAGCCTAATTTCCTGAGCAACATGTAGATCCTCAGACATTATTAACTTGTACATGTCTAATATTTTAGATCCAGATTAAAGAAACACTGTATAGTAGAACAGTGGTCCCCAACTTTTTTGGCACTAGGGACCGGTTTCATGGAAGACAGTTTTTCCATGGACAGGGGGGTAGGGGTGGGGTGGTTTCGGGGTGATTCAAATGCATCACTTTATTGTACAGTCAGACCTCTCTGCTAATGGTAATCTGTATTTGCAGCCACTCCCCATTGCTAGCATAACTGCCTCAGCTCCACCTCAGATCATCAGGCATTAGATTCTCATAAGGAGTGCACAGCCTAAATCCCTCACATCCGCAGTTTATAATAGGGTTTGAGTTCCTGTGAGAGTCTAATGCAGCTGCTGATCTGACAGGCGGCAGAGCTCAAGCAGTGGTGCAAGTGATGGGGAGCGGCTGTAAATACAGATGAAGCTTCGCTGCCTCACCTGCCACTCACCTCCTGCTGTGCGGCCCAGTTCCTAACAGGCCACAGACTGGACTGGTACCTGGGGGGTGGGGGTGGGGGACTGCAGTAGTAGAAGACTCAAATCCTTACCCTTGGGTAGGTTACTTTGTATTTTATTTTCTTATAAAATTGGGAACAGGTCTAAATGATGACTTATGACCCTGAAATTATAATTCTGTGAACCATAATCTCTGTTTAAATCTTTTGCCACCAAAGATCCTTGATTTGTATAGCAATATTCAGAACTATTAACACTTTAGAGCTGTTTTTCTATAAAGTTAATTATAACCTCTGTCAGTTTCCTATCTTGTTCCTTTTACCTTATGCCATAGGGTGAAGACAAAGAGTAAAACAAATCTTTTCCATGCCATCTTTATTTTGTTTCATAATTGCTAAGGTGGCAAGGAGGATCATTTAAATATATCTAGTAAGAATCACTAATTTTTACCAACTAATTAATGGCTTAAGTTACCAACTTACAGATACAGTGAAAGGGAAATCTGCACATCTCTTGCAGGACGCCTATCCCTCAAAGAATTAGGAAGGTTCCTTTCTTTTTGCTGTAGTGTTGTAATATAGCAATATCTCAGGCTTTTGGAAGTTTTAGTGTTCTACTTTATTTAATGGTCTGTTTTAAATAGGAACTGGTTCTTTGGAAAATAGGCATTCTTAAGGAATGACATAAGGTCACTATTATCCCTGTTTGTCTCTGCCTTGGAAGTCATATTCCTAAGCCAAAAAAGATAGAAGGAAATATATTAAAAAGTTCATAGCAAGTTAAATATTACTTGAAAATAATTCAACTAACTGATTTAAGATTTTTGGGGCTGTTTAAGATGAAAAACACTTAGGATAGTTTCAGAGAATCAAAATTACTTATTATCTCTTGATTTTTAAAGATTTTAGTTCTGCTATATTCCTATAAACAAAGTGAGTATACAACAACAAAGAGATGTTTAAACTGAGGGAAATATTTAATGTTTTTTTAGATTTCAAGGAAAGTTAGACTAGAAAATCTTCCTATAAATAGAGGATTTTCTACCTTAACTATCAAAGTTCCCTACCCCCACTTTTTCTAAATTATGTATACAGTCATCCCTCAGTATCCATGGAAGATTGGTTCCAGGACCTTCCTCAGGTACCAAAATCTATGGATGCAGAACCTACAGATACAAAGGGCCGGCTGTACTTTATTTCTCTAGTACTCTTCTACACAAAAGAAGTTTTTCAGTAAACAGACTGATTCCTTGGTTTTGGATGTTGTAGCCCTACTTTCAGTAATGTATAATTTGCTATATGATATACAAGACAACTCTGAATACATTTTCTCATAAAATAGAAAGTTGGAGAAATTAATGTGTAGATTTAAAGCCAACTGTTAAAACACAGCCTGATATATTTGGGTGTTTTTTTCCTGCCTGCGTATTCTGTCTAGGTCAGTACCTTTACTAAATTTTAAGATTTGGCTTCAGTTTTTATCTTGATGTAGAGACATCAATTTTTATAAGTTGTATGTTCAGTGTAACTGAGTTTTCACTATTTAGATTATCCTTCAGATGTGACAACTTTTAATAGGTATTTTATTTTAATCCAAATTTACAGTTAGAAAAGGTAATTTTTCCATGGACCCATTTGGTTAAAAAAAACAAAACAAAGGTAATTTATTTTTCAAATAGGCAATACGTATACTTTTTATAAAATTCAAAAGGTATAAAAGGAATATATACAATTCCTGTTCTCACCACCACAGCAAGCTTTTCCTTGCTGAAGTTAATAGTAGTTACTATTAACTAGTTTCTGTGGGGTTTTTTTTTTTTTTCTTTTTTGAGATAGAGTCTTAATCCATTGTGCAGGCTAGAGTGCGTCGGCCTAGCTCACAGCAACCTTAAACTCCTAGGCTCAAGCAATCCTCCTGCCTCAGCCTCCCGAGTAGCTGGGATTACAGGTGCGTGCCACCACGCCCGGCTAATTTTTTCTATTTTTAGTAGAGTTGGGGTCTCGCTCCTACTCAGGTTGGTCTGGAACTCCTGAGCTCAAGTGATCCTCCTGGCTCAGGCTCCCAGGGTGCCAGGATTATAGGCATGAGCCACCGCGCCTGGCCTTTCTTGTATTCTTTAGAGATATTTTATGCACATGCAAAGATGAATGGTTATGTGCTTTTAAAAATAAACAACTTTGAGATAATATTCAGTATTGTGTATAGTAAAACTCAACAATTTTGAGTGTACAATTTGAGTTTTTACAAGTATACATAGAGCTGTGCAACCTCTACCAAAATCATGGTATAGACATTTTACATCATCCCCCAAAGTTTCTTCATGTTTGTTTATAGTCGGTCCCCCTTCCAAGTTCCCCCAGCCACAGGAACCGTTGATCTGCTTTCTGTCACTATAGTTTTGCCTTTTTCTAGAATGTCATATGAATGAAATCATACAGTATGTAGTCTTTTTTTATGTCCGGCTTCTTTCGCTTAGCATTATGCCTTTGAGATTCATCCATATTAGTGCCT
>RJWJ010025950.1:10244-23528 GCA_004363605.1 Indri indri
GGTCTCGCTCTTGCTCAGGCTGGTCTCGAACTCCTAAGCTCAAACAATCCGCCCGCCTCGGCCTCCCAGAGTGCTAGGATTACAGGCGTGAGCCACCGCGCCCGGCCTATAGCAGTGTCTTAAATCAAGCAAGCGTTCTTAGTTATACTGACCTGTATTGCCAATAACATTTGGGAGTGGGAACTGTACAGTAGGCTATTATTTTTTTTTCTGGAGATAGGCAGGAAATCTCTGTTGTAGGAAGATACAAAATCCAAAAATTGAGATACTTTAAGGAAGTTAAATGTTGTTAATCTTTATCTCAATCCCAGTGCCACCTTTTTTTTTTTTTTTTTTACAGCCGGTCGCACAGCACGCGTGGCGGGGGGCGGGGCCGGCCTCCGGCACCTTTTTTTTTTTTCAAACTTAGTTTCTGCATTTTATGCTTTGTACTCCAAACTTACAAATAAGATAAAACAGTATAATTGCTGTGCTAAAATGACTGGTTGAATAACTTAACTCTGAGGAAGGGATTTATAGAAAAACATTTGTACAGCCAATTAAAAAATAAATTTAAAAACACACCTTTATAAAACTCGTTTATATGTCTTAATAGTTTTTATTGCATTTAAAAATATTAGACTTTACTATTACAACTGTTGCAGTTTTAAAATGTAATCTAAAACTAGTCTTTCCCCAGAACTTGTTTTTATCTCAAAAACCAAGCTGGGCCGGGCGTGGTGGCTCACGCCTGTAATCCTAGCACTCTGGGAGGCCGAGGCGGGCGGATTGTTTGAGCTCAGGAGTTCAAAACCAGCCTGAGCAAGAGCGAGACCCCGCCTCTACTAAAATTAGAAAGAAATTAATCGGCCAACTAAAAATATATAGAAAAAAAAATTAGCGGGGCATGGTGGCTCATGCCTGTAGTCCCAGCTACTCGGGAGGCTGAGGCAGAAGGATCGCTTGAGCCCAGGAGTTTGAGGTTGCTGTGAGCTAGGCTGACGCCACGGCACTCACTCTAGCCCTGGCAAAAAGAGTGAGACTCTGTCTCAAAAAAAAAAAAAAAAAAAAACCAAGCTGAGGGGAAATGGAATATAATATGATTTCCTGCCTTGTGATTTTTAGGCATCCCCATCCAATAACAAGTCTCAGGTTTCTGGGCTTTTATGTTAAAATAGCTAAGAAGCTGACATCTGGTTGTAGAGCATTATCACAGGTCAATCAGTCTCTGACTAGAAAGCTTTATGGTGAGTTTTATTACTTCAGTCAGCCTTTTAAAACATACTCTTTCAAAGTTTCTTCTATTACCTTTGGAACCCTGGTAGCGAACATCAGCTGAAAACATACCAACATCTTGTCAGATGGTCCAGTATAATTCTGGAACATTTATGACTTCAAGAGCTTATCCCAAGTGTAACATAATAGTTTTGAGGTACAAAAATTGGCCTTGAATCTTTTTTGAAAAATAGCAAATGAAATTTTTACCTTAACACAGTTTTTGTTGCTCACAAAATTAGTACATGATACTCATTTACCTTCCTTTTCGTATTTACCTACTAAACTCTGAACAAAGCAAAAATGACCCACTTTTAAAAACGTCATTTACATTGAAGAATCCAAAATGCTTTAACTTAAGGATTCACCAGTCTACTTCTCTCTGACTGTGAAGGAATGCTTCTAAAAGAGCTTTACCAGTAGGACAGAGAATATTGGTAACAGTATAAATTTTATTAATGGATAAAAGTTACATTTATGTTGAATAAATTTCTTTTCTTCTTTCTTAAGGAGTTGAATGACCTGGCACGGGATCCCCCAGCACAGTGTTCAGCAGGTCCTGTTGGCGATGATAGTAAGTATTTCAAAGGAATAGAGAAGTAAAACAGAACAGTCTGTCTCTAGGGAATCTGGGACAGATAAATATATATCTCTTAAAGTTACTTTGTGTGAAGAGATAATTATGCTATAGGGAAGAGGCAGTGTTTACCCTTAGTTACCCATGAAAAAAGCAGTTCTATGTCCATCCCATCATTTTCTGTGGTGTTCATTACATTTTGAACGTCTTCTGCCAGGCATTGTTTGTGTAGTTTGTTCTGGTCCCTTCCTACCTGTCCTTCATCTCTTCTGGATATTTTCCTGGAGTAAAATACTTGAACTTTTACGTACAACTGGCTATTGTTCCTTGAGTAAGAGAAGTAAGACTAAGGATGATGGTGTGTGTGTCTGTGTCTGACTGTCTTTATATGGGCTCATAATTGTGAAAGCAGGTATAATTTATTTTTAATGTCCAGTTTATCTGCTTAATCTCGTCTAATTTATGTGATGATCTTATTGCATAAATTGGATTGTAATTTTCCTTTTGTTCTTTGTCTCAATGTAACTTTCCCCCATACTGTCTTTTAAAATTTTTTTTAAATTAATTTATTATTATTATTTTTATAAACAGGGTCTCGCTTTGTTACTTAGGCTAGAGAACAGTGGTATTATTATAGCTCACTGCAACCTCAAACTCTTGGGCTCAAGCGATCCCATTGCCTCAGCCTTCCAAGTAGCTGGGACAACAGGTGCGCACCATCACACCCGCTAATTTTTAATTTTTTGTAGAGATAGGGTGTCACTGTGTTACCCAGGCTGATCTCAAACTCCTGGCATCAAAGGACCCTCCCACTTCGGCCTTCCAAAGTCTGGGATTACAGGTGTGAGCCACCTCACTTGGCTCCCATAGTGTCTTTTAACTTTTTTTAAACGGGATATTCGAATGATACTATGCTTTGTGACATAAAACCAAATTCACAAAAAATTGTAACATTTTGCAGTTTTTAAAAAATGAGCATACTTGGAAACATTTGTGTAAGAAAAGTATATAAATTAAGACCAAAATGAATGTAAAATTAGATTAGCTTGTGTTTAAATTAATTTTTCCTGATTTTTCTTAAGAATATTTTATCTGTTCTGCTAAATCCTTAAGATTCAAAGCAAGGCCCTTTTATAAGGATTACTGTACAGGCAAAACAGATAAATATGATAAATCATGAGTCTATGTACATGTGTTGAAAAATCTCTTTGTTATTATTAATATATTCTGACCCATCCAGCATAAGTAACTATAGTATTTGGTACCAAACAGGAGAGGCTAAGTAATTAAACCATACAGAATAATTAAGTGCTCTTATACACGTTATTTCATGTAAACCTTGCAACAGCTCCTTTAGGTGAATGTGTTGGAAATTTTAAACTATTTTAGAAAAGTCTCTCCCGTGAGAGGTACTTAGAGATTCCCAAAGCAGGCTCATTCTCAGGTTTTCTGATTCTAGTTATGACATTCTACTGTGTAACATGGTCAACCTGCATTGGTGTGCTCTTTCCATTCAGTTGGTTTTGTTTAACGTAAATTCCTCAAAATTGAGAATGGCTTAAAATCTTTAATTAAAAGTGGTTCAAGTCAGGGCATTGGATTTCATTTTTGAAGTTTTCTTTAGCATGCTAAAGTAATTTGTCTTTGCTTTGCTTTTACCATACTTAGCACTGTTACATTCCTTTCTCAAATTGAAAAATTGTTACCCTGGAGAGTTAAACTCCCCCCAAAGCATAAGCAATAAAAGAAAAAAATAGATAAATTAGATTTCATTCATAAAATTAAAAACTTGCTACAAAGGATGCCATCAAGAAAGTGATAAAAATGTATAGAATGGGACAAAATTTTTGCAAGTCATATCTGATAAGGGACATACATCCAATATAAAATATTTTAGAAACTTTTATAACTCTAAATATTAAAAAACCTATTTTAGGCTGGGCATGCTGGCTCACACCTTGTAATCCCACCACTTTGGGAGGCTAAGGTGGGAGGATTGCTTGAGGCCAGGAGTTAGAGACCAGCCTAGGCAATATAGCGAGACCCCGTCTCTACAAAAAATACTTAAAAATTAGATGGGCATGGTGGTGCTGCACATCTGTAATCCCAGCTCCTTGGGAGGCTGAGGCAGGAGAATCACTTGAGCCCAGGAGTTCAAGCCCAGGAGTTATAGTGAGCTATGCTGATACCACTGCACTCTAACCCAGGCAACAGAGCAAGACTGTCTCAAAAAAAAAAAAAAAAAAAACCATTTTAAAAATGGGCAAAGGATCTGAATAGACATTTCTCCAAAGAAGATATGCAAATGACCAATAAGCGCTTGAAAAGATTATTTGTCACTAGGGAAATACAAATCATAACTACTGTGAGACATGAGTGGATTAATAAAATGTGGTATATGTATACCATGGAGTTCTACTCAGCCACAAAAAAACAATGGTGATCAAGCACCTCTTGTATTCTCCTGGATAGAGCTGGAGCCCATTCTGCTCAGTGAAGTATCACGAGAATGGAAAAACAAGCATCACATGTACTCACCATCAAATTGGTATTAACTGATCAACACTTAAGTGCACATATAGTAGTAACCTTCATTGGGTGTCACACAGATGGGAGGGAGGAGGATGTGGGGACATACACACCTGATGGATTCGATGTGTACCATTAGGGGGATGGACACACTTGAAGCTCTGGAGTGGGGCAAAGGCAATATATGTAACCTAAACATTTGTTCCCACATAATATGCTGAAATTAAAAAAAAAAACTACTGTGAAATACTACTTCACACCCACCAGGATGGCTAGAATCAAAAAGTCAGTAAGTGTTAATGGGGATACGGAGAAACTAAAACCTTGGTACATTGCTGGTGGAAATGTAAAATGGTACATCCAGTTTGAACAGTCTGGTGGTTCCTTAAAAAGTAAAACAATTACCATACAACCCAGCAATTTGGCTCCTTGATAAATATCTAAGAGAAGTGAAAACATACATTTGCACAAAAACTTGTGCATAATTCTTTTTTTTTTTTTTTTTTACTTGAGACAGTATCTTGTCCTGTCACGCTGGGTAGAGTGCAGTGGCATCATTGTAGCTCACTGCAACCTCAAACTCTAGGCTCAAGAATCCTCTTGTCTGGGCCTCCTGAGTAACTGGGACTATAGGTATGTGCCACCCTGCCCGGCTAATTTTTCTATTTTTAGTAGAGCCGGACCCTCACTCTTGCTCAGGCTGGTCTTGAATTCCCGAGCTCAAGCAATCCTCCCGCCTCAGCCTCCCAGAGTGCTGGGATTACTGGCATGAGCCACGGTGCCTGGTGAAAGCATCATTCTTAATAGCCAAAAAGTGGAAACAACCCAAATGCCCACCAGATGATGATGGGATAGATAAAATGTAACATATTTGCACAGTGGAACATTCTTCAGCAATAAGAAAGGAATGAAGTACTGATACATATTACATCATGGATGAACCTTGAAAACATTATACTAAGTGAGAGAAGCCAGACTTATATATAGAGATGGGGTCTCATTCCATCACCCAGGCTGGAATGCAATGGTGCAGTCAGAGCTCACCACAGCCCCAAACTCCTGGGCTCAAGCGATCCTCCCACCTTAGCCTCCACGTAGCTGAGACTTATAGGCACACACCACCACACCCAGCTCAAAAGACCATATATTGTATGAATTCATGTATATGAAATATCCAGAATAGGCAAACCCATAGAGACAGAAAATAAGATTAATGGTTGCATAGGACTGGAGTTTTGGGTGGAATGGGGAGTGACTGCTAATGGGTATGGGGCTTTTTGTCGGGGTGGGGCTTATGAAAATGTTCTAAAATTGATCATGGTGATTGCTTGCACCATTCTGTCAGTGTAATAAAAACCACTGAGTTGTATATTTCAGTGGGTGAATCATGGTTATGTCAATTATATCTCACTAAAGCTGTGTAAAAAATAATGATCTCCCCCTAATTTCTAGTTTCCTATTCAACTTTGAGTATCTTGGGTTGGATTCTCAATTGTCAGTAGTACCTATCTTCTCAAAGAGAATAAGGATAATCTCTTGTAGGGACGGTGTAACTAACTTCCTTAAACTTGGTTATGTCAGCAGTACTTGCTGCTTACTTAAAAATTTTGTGGGCTGGATGCAGTAGTTCACGCCTATAATCCTAGCATTCTGGGAGATGGAGGTGGGAGGATGGCTTGAGCTCAGGAGTTGGAGAGCAACCTGAGCAAGAGTGAGACCCCGTCTCTAAAAAAAAAAAAGAAAGAAAGAAAAATTAGCCGGGTATGGTGTGTGCACCTGTAGTCCCAACTACTTAGGAGGCTGAGGCAGGAGGATTGACTGAGCCCAGGAGTTTGAGGTTGCTGTGAACCGTGATGATGCCACAGCACTGTAGCTGGGCAAGCAAGACTCTTTCTCTAAGGCCGGGCGCAGTGGCTGACGCCTGTAATCCTAGCACTCTGGGAGGCCGAGGCGGGCGGATTGTTTGAGTTCAGGAGTTCAAGACCAGCTTGAGCAAGAGCAAGACCCCGTCTCTACTAAAAGAAATAGAAATTATCTGGACAACTAAAAATATATAGAAAAAATTAGCTGGGCATGGTGGCACATGCCTGTAGTCGCAGCTACTTGGGAGGCTGAGGCAGTAGGATCACTTGAGCCCAGGAGTTTGAGGTTGCTGTGCGCTAGGCTAACGCCCGGCACTCACTCTAGCCAGGGCAACAAAGTGAGACTCTGTCTCAAAAAAAAAAAAATCTTTCTCCAAAAAAAAAAAAAAAAATTTTTTTTGTGGATATTCAAGAACATTTGAAGATGAATTACTGTCCAGAAAAGGTCCTGATCGGGTCTTCCTGATGAACCACATGAGGATATGCAAAGTGTAATTAGGTAGCTAAATGTACTTTCATTGTCTTTTTTTAAAATCGTCTTTTGTTATAAGGAGATTGAATTTAATCTTAGGAGGAAGAAGAGAGAAATTGTTGGCCTTCTGTAACTTTGAGCTCTTTTTGACTGTCCTAGCACTCAAATCCCTCAGCACCACATGTTATTGATATTTAGTGTAAAAATAAAGTGGAGACTTGTTTTATTTTAAAACATCCAGATCTTTGCTGCAAAGATCTGGTAAGCAGGAAGGAATGTACTTCCTGAAAGGAGAAGTAAGCTGAAGATTTATTGGTCATGTAATCTGCTTCATTTTCTTTTATTTTGAACATTTGGTGAATGTGACTCTTGAGATCTGAACGTTTAGATGTTGGTCTCCAGAGATTCAGTCTCAAACTAACAAATATTCTCACTAACCCCTTTAACCTCAAGGCTTCATCCTGAATACTAAAGAATAATCATAGCTGTGAACTTCACATTTAAACTCTCATAAAACAGATTGTAGCTTTTTTTTTTTTTTTTTTTTTGAGACGGAGTGTCACTCTGTTGCCCGGGCTAGAGTGCCATGGCATCAGCCTAGCTCACAGCAACCTCAAACTCCTGGGTTGAAGCGATCCTCCTGCCTTAACCTCCCAAGTAGCTGGGACTAATGGTATGCGCCACCATGCCCGGCTAATTTTTTCTATATATTTTTAGTTGTCTGGCTAATTTCTTCCTAGTTTTAGTAGAGACGGGGTCTTGCTCTTACTCAGCTTGTCTCAAACTTCTGAGCTCAAACGATCTGCCTGCCTCGGCCTCCCAGAGTGCTAGGATTATAGGCGTGAGCCACTGCGCCTGGCCTCATTCCTTTTTAAAAGATTTAGCCCTGTGTGTGTTTGCTCATTTTTGTGATGATGGTATTTGACCCTTTATAACAATGAATACAAATTAATAAATAAAGTACTATCATTTGAATGTGAATGGGTTTTTATTTAGAGCTTTGGTGCCAGTGGATTATGTTTTTTTTAGTTCCGTTGTAATGTTAAACAGATAGGATTTACTAACTAAATAGATATGGATTACAAATGAGATAGTTTATTGATGTCGATTGTAAGAGTATGCAATAATATGATAATCTTAAGTGCTCTAGGGTGTCTTCAACTTTTTGGAGTGCAGATACGAAAGATTGCAATATTATTTGAAAATATTGATCTTTCCCCATCTTCTATCAGGAAGAATATTCTTTCCGTAATTGTAAATGTTCTCATTGCTAGCTTGCGGTCATTTCTGCTTCATCCCTGTTGGGGATTCTGTGTTGTCCAGTTGTTACTACATTTTGACCATAAAGCATAACGTGCTTTGTTTGCTGTTAGCAGGAAAAATAGCAAAACACAAAGGAGAAGTATTTTGCTGTTAGCCAAGAACTTGTCCTGATTTAAATTTTCCTGATAACTTCTTAAGTCTGGTAATATTTTTAACAAGATAAGAAAAGGATCGATCTTGAAACAAGCAGGAAGAAAGAATTAGTACTTAAATAGTTAATGGAAAATTTAATTTTTAAAATTATCTCAATAATCTTAATATTTCTATATTAAGTGCTTTCTAAAAAATGTAATGGTTTTTAATAGGAAACTTACAGGAACAGCGCAAGACAGACAACATTAAAAACATGTACTTGCATGTGGGACAACTGAGAAAAGTATAGTGAATGTTGATGGAATCTATGATAAAAATGCTATAAACACCATTTAGTTGCTGTTAATAAGAAATTTACTTTTTAAAAAAATCCAAATGTCCAGAAAAGTTTAACAGACCTATTTATAATTATTATAAAGTTAAATCATTGAAATTTGTTCACTGAAATATTTTGACTTGAATTAACGCTTTATGTCCCTGTGTTTATGTTAAAAATTCACACACAAATGAAAATGGAAAAGCTACCAATACCTGATTTCTGTTCCCTGTTTTTCCACTTGCATATACTTTGGTACCTTTAGACCTCATGAGGAAAAATATCTAACATTCAGAAATACCAATAATAGGAAGAAGAGATTCATTATTTATTTATATTTTAGAGACAGAATCTTGCTTTTTTTTTTTTTTAGCAAATCCATTGCAGGGGTGGAGAGACACCCCTCAGTACAGACTTTGCTCAGGCCAAACAAGCCTGTGTCAGCCTGTCTGTAAGGACTTAAATTTAGGAGTTAGCCTGCCACATGTGGGAGCCAATCTCTGATGCAGGAAAGGCTTAAGAGAGATCTCTTTGTTATCAAGCCTTTGCCATCTCCAATATAATATATGTGGCAGAGTCAGGCGAAAACTTAACAAATGTGCCAAAAGGATCTCACTCTTTCACCCAGGCTAGAGTGCAGTAGCACGATTATAGCTTACTGCAACCTTGATTAAAAATAGAATGAGACTTTTAAAAGAATCATTTTAGAGATAGAGCCTTGCTGTGTTGCCCAGGCTGGACTCAAACTCCTGGGCTAAGGATCCTCCCACCTCACCCTCCTGAGTAAATGGGACTATAGGTGTGTGCCACCCTTTCCAGCTAATTTTTTTTTTTGAGACAGAGTCTCACTCTTTTGCCCGGGCTAGAGTGAGTGCCGTGGCGTCAGCCTAGCTCACAGCAACCTCAAACTCCTGGGCTCAAGCGATCCTTCTGCCTCAGCCTCCCAAGCAGCTGGGACTACAGGCATGCGCCACCATGCCAAGCTAATTTTTTCTATATATTTTTAGTTGTCTGATTAATTTCTTTCTATTTTTAGTAGAGACGGGGTCTCGCTCTTTCTCAGGCTGGTTTCGAACTCCTGAGCTCAAACAATCCACCCGCCTCGGCCTCCCAGAGTGCTAGGATTACAGGCGTGAGCCACCGCGCCTGGCCTAATTTTTTATTTTTTGTAGAGACAGGATCTTGCTGTGTTTGCTCAGGCTAGTCTCTAACTCCTGGCCTCAAGCAATCCTTCAGCCTTGGCCTGCCAAAATGTGGGATTATGGGAATGAGCCAGCACACCTAGCTGTCTTTTGTTTCTTTCTTTTTCGAGACAAGAGTCTCACTCTGTTGCCTGGGCTAGAGTGCCATGGAGTCAGCCTGGCTCACAGCAACCTCAAACTCCTGGGCTCAAGCGATCCTCCTGCCTCAGCCTCCTGAGTAGCTGGGACTACAGGTGCATGCCCTGCGCCCACCTAATTTTTACTATTTTTAGCAGAGACAAGGTCTGGTTCTTGCTCAGGGTGGTCTCGAACTCCTGAGCTCAAGCAGTCCTCCCGCGTTGGCTTCCCAGGGTGCTGGGATTACAGGCTTGAGTCACCATGCCCGGCCAAGAATAGGAAATCTGCTTGGAGATGCCGGAGATCCCGGGGATTGAATCTGGGGCCCTATTCATACATGCAAAGCATATGCTCTAACACTGAGCTACATCCCCTGACGCTCAGGCTGGTTGTGAACTGAGCTCAAGCAATCCTCCTGCCTCAGCCTCCCAGAGTGCTAGAATTACAGGCGTGAGCCACCTTGCCCAGCCTGTCTTTTGTTTCTTTCTGCAGGACATCCTAATGTCCTGTTATAGGACTTTTGGACTTAATGGGCCTTTTATAGTACTTCTGTTGAAGATACTAGGACCACTCTTGGTGGCTCAGAATGGCTTTCTCCTAGTTACTCTACTCAAACCATTAAAGAGTTGGCAGAAAGTATGATGAGTTGATGAATTTTCCTAAGTACTAGTGAGGGGTAATCTAAGGAGGAGAGCCTCAGCAGTACCTGTCTTTCACCTTTAATTCCTAATAAACAGGCTGCCATTTGTGGGTTCTGGTCCCACTGAGGGAAAAACCAACCATAGGGACCATTTCATATTAAGGAGGCCAGAGGATCTTTAGGACTTGAACTGACGTTCCAGTGGATTTTTATACGGCTTCTTAGTCTTCATATAATCTACCTTGTTACAATGGTTACTTGGTTTGAGTTGTTCAGAGATAACCCCAGTAACAACCTGCCTTAGTTTTGTTCAGATCCTAATATGAATGTGAAGTCCTAAGTAGTAGCTTGCTTATAAGTGAACACTGTAGCTTTTGATCTCTGTGCTGTACTCAGTAGCACCTCCTTAGAAATGGAACAAACACCATCATTTTCTGCGTTTGAAGAGATTTCCTTATTAAACTAGTTTGTAACTTATTGGAATTATTCCTAGTGCTTATAATAAAGCTTGGGATTTCGGCCGATGTTTTCGTTATTTAATGAGTAGCCAGTAATTCTAAAGACCAACAGATGAGAGCTTTTAGAAATTTTTTTCTCATTGTTAAAACCAGTCTTTCCTTATTTGAGTATTATGTACCTTGACTTCACAGTTCTGCCTACACCAGCATTATAAAAGGACTATATTATATGTAATTGTTTTGGGGAAATTATTTACCCTGTGAGGTAAGTATACTTGTTTAAAAGTAGAACTTTGAGCCTTGTCAAAAAGTTTGTCTCCTTGACATGAATTTTCAAGATACTTTAGCCCAAATGCTTTTTCTTGTTCACTCTAGTCATTTTTTTCTCTCTTCAGACTCACACTTGATTTAGGTTCCTCATCCTACCCTTACTCATTATCATATTACTTGTAAATGAACTTCGATTAGATAGGGAATGATAATGTTACCATGGTGTAGGTACAATGTGGATATTGCTATATGGTGATTTTTTTTTCTTATTCTTTTTCAGTGTTCCATTGGCAAGCTACAATAATGGGACCGGTAAGTATTCAGATTAATTGCAGAACAAATAGTTTATATAATTTACTCATGTTAATCCCACTTTTCTTGTCATTAACAGAATGACAGTCCATATCAGGGTGGAGTATTTTTCTTGACAATTCATTTCCCAACAGATTACCCCTTCAAACCACCTAAGGTAATTGGGATGTGGCAATTGTTTTTAATGTGCTTTCTATGATACTAATAAACCAATTTATAGAAAGTTTTCCTTTTTTATATAGGTCGCATTTACAACAAGAATTTATCATCCAAATATTAACAGTAATGGCAGCATTTGTCTTGATATTCTACGGTCACAGTGGTCTCCAGCACTAACTATTTCAAAAGGTAACAGAATTAGTATTTGATATCAAGATAAAACAATTGTGTTGTCTTTTTAAGGTCCTCTGTTTTTGAAAAGATCACTCATGTTTCTTTAAAGAAGAGGTAGCAATTTCTCTTATTCTGAAATAGACCTTGAGACAGCTAGAAAGAGTTGGATTTTCAAGCGTGAGTATTCCTTGGCATGCTGACTAGTATGCTGATTGTGCTGTTCAAGTGTAGGTTACAAGATGGGTACTTGGTATGAATTTTTTTAAGAGCATAAAGTAGAACACAATTTAATGTCCCTTCCAATCTTGAGATTCATGAATGGAAAGGACAGATATTGTTCCAGAATAAATATCAGCCCTTTAGAAGAATGCTTGTGCTGTAAAAATAGACATTAAGTTCTTGAAGAATACAATATAGGCAATTTCCTTTTCAGACTGTTAAAGGTTTCACCAGCTCTTGTCTTTAGGTTTCTATCAGGAACAGATTCATCCTCTAAAATGATCAGTTTAGTATAAATTTTTATGAAAATCTTAACAGTTATTGCTTTTGTTGTGTGTGTATGTGTGTATGTGTTTGAAAATGTGTAAAGAAAGTTAATTGGCTAAGTTTGTAATGAAAGATCCAGTAGTTCTTAATAAGACCTAATTACTTACATGAGTAGGTTAGGAATTTTTTTAATCAATGAACTGAGTGATGTAGTTTACAAACATTGTTTTATGTGTTGATTCGAAGTTGTACACCCCCTCAGTCCTCAGTATCATCCCCACATGAAATCAAAGGTGTATTAAAAACCAAACCATAATTTATAGAAGAAAACAAAAACAAATATTTATCAGACCTCAGCTTTCTATTCTGAAAGTGATGAAAGAAAAGAGCTCACTAGATTTGTAAAATATGAAAGCAGTTGTTTAAAAGAAAAATCATTTTAATGTATGGTTAGGAAAAAAAGTCAAATATGGTAATGAGTTAATATGTTTAAAATATGAAGAATGTAAATCCATGAAAGAAGAAAACTCAGATCCCAACAGATGAATGGACAAAGAGGAACCAAAGAATAAAGAAATGAATGTTGGGCTGGGCGGATGGCTCACGCCTGTAATCCTAGCACTCTGGGAGGCCGAGGCGGGTGGACGTTCTGAGTTCAGGAGTTCGAGACCAGCCTGAGCAAGAGCGAGACCCCGTCTCTACCAAAAAAATAGAAAGAAATTAATTGGACAGCTAAAAAATATATATATATAGAAAAAATTAGCCGGGCATGGTGGTGCATGCCTGTAGTCCCAGCTACTCGGGAGGCTGAGACAGTAGGATTGCTTGAGCCCGGGAGTTTGAGGTTGCTGTGAGCTAGGCTGACGCCACGGCATTCGCCCCAGGCAAGAGAGTGAGACTCTGTCTCAAAAAAAAAAAAAAAAAAATGAATGTTAAACTAAGTTCCCATTTTTTACCTTTTAAATTAACAAAGATTTCCCCCCCCGACCCCAAACAGAGTCTTGCTTTGTTGCCCGGGCTAGAGTGCCATGGCGTCAGCC
>RJWJ010025951.1:0-23444 GCA_004363605.1 Indri indri
AGGCCTTTGATGGGCTCATTAGTAGACTGGACATGGCTGAATAAAGAATCTCTGAACTTGAGGATACGTCATTAGAAACTTCCAAAACTGAAAAGGAAAGAGAAAAATACTTGGATAAAAAAACAGAGCAAGCGTGCAAGAATTGGGGAACAACTACAAAAAGTGTAACATACATATAATGGAAATACCAGGGGAAGAAAGAGAGAAAGGAATAGAAGAAATATTTAAAGAATAATGACTGAGAATTTCCCCAAATTAATGTCAGATACCAAACCACAGATCCAGGAAGCTCAGAGAACACCAAGCAGGATAAATGCCTTCCCAAAAAAACTACACCTGAACATGTCATATTCAAACTTTAGAATATCAAAGATAAAGAAAAAAATTTGAAAGAAGCCAGAGGGGGAAAAAAACATCTTACCTATCTATAGAGGAGCAAAGATAAGAATTACATCTGACTTTTTCTCAGAAACCAAAAAAGCAAGAAGAGAGTGGAGTGAAATATTTAAAGTGTTGAGAGAGAGAGAGAGAGAGAGAGAGAGAGAGAGAGAGAGAGAGAGAGACACACACACACAACCTAGAATTCTATACCCTGTGAAATAATTTTTCAAAAGTAAGGGAGAAATAAAGAGTTTCACAAACAAACAAAAATTGAGAAAATTTGTTGTCAGTAGATCTGCCTTGTAAGAAATGTTAAAATAATTTCTTCAGAGAAAAGAAAAATGATGTAGCTCATAAACTCAGATCTGTATAAAGAAAGGAATAACATTACAGAATAAGCAAAAGTTATTCTTAATTGATCTAACAGTTTGTTAAAAATAATAATACCGAGAATGTATTTGATAGTAAGAATGTATTTGATCTTATATATAGACACACATATATAACATATATAAGTTAAATGAATGATAATAATACAAGGGACAGGAGGGAAGAATGAGTATTTTGTTATAAGGTACTTGCACTACTGTGAAGTGGTATAATTTATTTGAAAGTGGACTTGGATTAGTTGCAAGCATATATTGCAAACTCTGGGGCAACTGCTAAAAACAGTTTTAAAAAAGTATAATTGATAAGCCAAGAAAGAGAAAATGGAATCATAAAAATGCTTAATTTGAAACTACAAAAGGCAGAAAAAGTGTGGAAGACAAAAATAGGAACAAAGAAGAAGGGCAACAAACAGAAAACAGTAACAAATATGGTAAATATTAATCCAACTATATCAATAATTGCTTTAAGCATCAGTGGTCTAAATATGCCAATTAAAGACAGAGATTGTCAGAGAACATAAAAAAACCAAGACCCAGCTATATGTTGTCTATAAGAAACCCACTTTAAATATAAAGACATATATAGATTAAAAGTAAAGGGTAGAGAAAGATATACCATGCTAACACTAATTTAAAAAAGTGGGAGTAGTTATATTAATTTCACACAGAGCAGACTTTAGAGCAAGGAAAGTTATCAGGGATAAAGAGAGACATTACATAATGATAAAAGGCTTAATTCCCCAAGAAGACATAACAATCCTTAATGTGTATATATCTAACAAAACGGAGTCAAAATATGTGAGACAAAAACCAATAGAACTGCAAGGAGCAATATATGAATCCACTATTAGAGCTGGATGGCCGGGCACAGTGACTCACACCTGTAATCCTAGCACTCTGGGAGGCCGAGGCGGGAGGATTGTTTGAGCTCAGGAGTTCGAGACCACCTCTGAGGAAGAGCGAGACCCCATCTCTACTAAAAACAGAAAAAAAAATTAGCAAGTCAACTAAAAATAGAAATAAAAAATTAGCCGGGCGTGGTGGCTCGCGCCTGTAGTCCCAGCTACTCGGGAGGCTGAGGCAGGAAGATGGCTTGAGCCCAGGAGTTTGAGGTTGCTGTGAGCTAGGCTGATGCCATGGCACTCGCTTTAGCCCAAGCAACAAAAGCGAGACTTTGTCTCAAAAAAAAAAAAAAATAGAGCTGGAAGCTTCTCTATCCTTCTGTCAGAAATAGACAGATCCAGCAGGCAGAAAATCAGTAAGGACAGAGTTGAACTCAACAGCACCATCAGTCAACTGGATATAATTGACATCTATAGACTATTTCATCAAACAACAGCAGAATACACATTTTTCTCAAGCTCACAAGGAACGTTCACCAAGACCACATTCTGGAACATAAAACACATCTTAACAAATTTAAAAGAATAGAAATCAGACCGCAATGGAATTAACTAGAAATCCATAACAGAAAGATAGCTGAAAAAAACCAAAATACTTGGAGAGTAAACAACACACTTATAAATAACACATGGATCAAAGAAGAAATCTCAAGAGAAACTTTTAAATATTTTGAACTAAGTGAAAAGGAAAATGCAACTTATCAAAATTTGTTGGATGCAGCAAAAACCGTGTGCTTAGAAGGAAGCTTATAGTACTGAGTGTGTATATTAGAAAAGGAAAAGACCTAAAAATGAATTTAAGTTTCCACCTTAGGAAAATGGAAAAAGAAGAACAAATTAAACCCAGTGTAGGCAGAATAAAAGAAATAATGCAAATTAGAGCAGAAACCAATGAAATTGAAAACAGGAAATGAATAGAGAAAATCAACAAAACCAAAAGCTGGTTCTTTGAAAACATCAATAAAATCAATACTCCTTTAGCCAGGCTAACTAAAAAGAAAAGAGAGAAGACACAAATTGCTAACATCAGAAATGAAAGTGGGGCTATTACTACAGATCCCATGGATAGTAAAAGGATAATAAAGGAATATCATGAACACAAATTTGATAACCTAGATGAAATGGACCAATTCTTTGAAAGACACAATCTGCCAAAACTCACACAAGAAATGGAATAGGCCTATTCATTCAACAAATAAATTGAAACTGTTCAAGAGAGTTTTTATCATGAAAATGCTCATTAAAAAAGAATCTAGACACAGACCTTACACCCTTCACAAAAATTAACTCAAAATGGATTACAAACATAAATGTAGAATGCAAAACTATAAAACTCCTAGAAGATAACATAGGAGACAACCTAGATGACCTTGGGTATGATAATGACTTTTTAGACTCAACACCAAAATCCATGAAAGAAATAATTGATAAACTAGACTTGAATAAAATTAAAAACTTCTGCTCTGCAAAAGACACTGTTAGGAGAATGAGAAGATAAGTCTCAGACTGGAAGAAAATATTTCCAAAAGACACATCTGATAAAGATTTGCGAACCAAAATATACAAAAAAAAAAAAACTGTTAGAACTTCACAATAAGAAAACAATCTGATTTTAAAATAGACAAAAGACCTAAATAGAGAAAATAAACAAATGGAAAATAAGCATATGAAAAAAATGCTCAACATCATGCCATTAGGGAATTGCAAATTAAAACAACAATGAGACACCCATTAGAATGGCCAAAATTCAGAACACTGGCAACACCAAATGCTGGTGAGGATATGGAGCAAGAAGAACAGTCGCTCGGCCGGGCGCGGTGGCTCACGCCTGTAATCCTAGCACTCTGGGAGGTCGAGGCGGGCGGATCCTTTGAGCTCAGGAGTTCGAGACCAGCCCGAGCAAAAGCGAGACCCCGTCTCTACTAAAAAAAATAGAAAGAAATTATCTGGACAACTAAAAATATATAGAAAAAATTAGCCGGGCATGGCGGCGCATGCCTGTAGTCTCAGCTACTCAGGAGGCTGAGGCAGGAGGATCGCTTGAGCCCAGGAGTTTGAGGTTGCTGTGAGCTAGGCTGAGGCCACGGCACTCTACCCTGGGCAACAGAGTGAGACTCTGTCTCAAAAAAAAAAAAAAAAAAAAAAGAACACTCGCTCATTGCTGTTGAGAATGCAAAATGGTACAGCCACTGTGGAAGACCATTTGGCAATTTCTTACAAAACTGAACATCTTCCTACCTTACAATCCAGCATTCACGCTCCTTGGTATTTACCCAAGTGACTTGAAAACTTATGTCCACACGAAAACATGCACAAGGATGTTTATAGCAGCTTTATTCATAGTTGCCCAAACCTGGAAGCAACCAAGATGTGCTTCAGCAGATGAATGGATAAATAAACTGTGGTACATTCAGACAATGGAATATTGTTCAGTGCTAAAAACAAATGCACTATCAAGCCATGGAAAGTCACGAAGGAACTTTAAATGCATATTACTAACTGAAAG
Organism: Indri indri; assembly: GCA_004363605.1. Classification (NCBI taxonomy): domain Eukaryota; kingdom Metazoa; phylum Chordata; class Mammalia; order Primates; family Indriidae; genus Indri; species Indri indri. Next base: position 4,179 of record RJWJ010025951.1, read on the forward strand.
AAAACCAATCTGAAAACACTATATACAATAAAAAGATCTGGGCTTGGCTGGGCTTGGTGGCTCATGCCTGTAGTCCCAGCTACTCGGGAGGCTGAGGCAGGAAGATCGCTTGAGCCCAGGAGTTCCAGCCTGGGTAACAGAGCAAAATGAAACTCTGTCTCTATTTAAAAAAAAAAAAAAGACCCTGGCTTGCCAGGGGTTAGTGGGGAGGGAGGGATGAGTAGGTGGAGCACAAGGGATTTTTTAGGGTAGTGAAGCCATTCTGTATGATATTGTAATGGTGGAAACATGTCATACACTTGTCAAAATCCAAAAACCCATAGACTGTACAAAACCAAGAGTTTTGTACATCTCAATATAAACTATGGACTTTGGGTGACAACGATGTGTCAATGCAGGGTCATCAATTGTAACAAATGTATGTGTCACTGTGGTGGGGGATGTGGATAGTGGGGGAGACTGTGCATGTGCGGGGACCGGGGTGTACGGGGACTCTCTGTAATTTCTGATCAACTTTGCTGTCAACCTAAGATTGCTCTAAATGAATAAAGTTTATTAATTAAAAAAACATAGAAAGTTGGGGTCTCGGGTACCTGAGAGATATCATCTGTTCACTCCACTGACTTGGCAGATGGAGCAGCTTAGGCCCTGCAAGCGGAAGATATTTGCCCAAAGTGACACAGCAAGCCTACAGCAGAACCCAGGTCAAAACCAGATGTCTTGCTTCTCTGGTCAATATATGTCACCCTGCCATATAGCAAGGGTCAGCCCATTGTTTATCAGTTAGACAATGACTTGCATGAGCTCTTCTGAAGTAGCTTGTAGGCCCCATTGTCTGCAAAGGGACTAAACGACTTAGCCCAAAGCCCTTCTCCCTTTGGAGGACAAACTTTATGATCAGTGGGCCTCTCTGCTTCATAAAAGATGAGCACTGTCACCGAACCCCAGCCTCACTTCTGCCCCAAGTTCTGCTGAACCTTCAGAGCCAGGGGCGGCCTCAGAGGCAGACGCAGGAAAGGAGCCTAAGGCCTTTTTCCTGTTCTGTTCTCAGCCTGCCTACTCCTGGCCAAAGTCCAGAGCAGGATGGAACAATCCCGCAAACCCATTCATTAGGTCCTATTTATTCACTGTAAAGGCTCATAATTTGTTTTAAGGGAGACTTTTTACCTTGATTAACATGTAGGCTCCCATGCATACGCGCATTACATTACAGTGTGCTTGAATCTGTATTAAGCGCATTTGAAGTGCGCATTGTTTTCACTTCCCAGGGAGGAACCAGTGACTCTATTGGTGTCGTCCTCTCTAGATGCCTAGGACCAAGGCCTGGGGTTCTATTTGAATTAACCCATGATTACGCCACATTATCCAAGCTCGCAAAGAGCCCTAATTCATGCGTTGATAATTTGATCTTTGCTGTTTCCTTTGCGCTGAAAATGATTTCATGAGAAGCAACCCTTCAAAGAGAGGTCTCCCTTCTCCTACTCAACATTAACCCCTCTCCCTGGGCTCTCCAAGCCATCTAAGTCCCTGCCTCCTGTCCCCCTATCTGGCTGTGCTGCTTAATTCCTTTGACTTCTGGGTACTCTATCTCTGCAGCTTAAATGGGCTTTCTTGTGTCTTATCCTTGTAACAAGGACCCTCCTCCAACCTCTCACCCTCCCCTCCTCCCCCACCTCACTCCCTCTCTTCGCAGCCCAGAGTCCTTGACGAAGAGTCTCCCTCACGACTTACTTCCTCACTTCCCACTCACTCCTGAGTCCTGCAGTCTGGCTTCTGCCCCCGCCACTCCCCTGTGTATCTGCTCAAAGACCCAAATTAAACGCCAGACCCCAATGGCCACTTTTTAGCTCCTATCTTGGCGGCCCTCAGCTCTGGCACTGCTGAACACACTCCCCTGCAAACTCCCTTCCCCTCAGCCTCAGGGAGCCTCTCTTTCCCTGGCCCTCCTCCTGCATCTATTACCATTCCTTTGTCGCTACTTTTACGAAGTTATCCTCTTTTGTCCCTTTTATGTGTCAGTGGTCCCCAGGACTCTGTCCTAGGACCCCTTCTCTTCTCGCTCCAGTACATACACTTTCCCATTTCGGCCCCAGCCAGTCTCATCCCTTCACCTCCATCTCTATGTTCCCATATCTCTGGCCCCAGCTCGGACCTCTCCCCTGAGCCCCAGCCCCGTATGTCCAACTGCTGGGCGTCCCACTGACATCTCACACTTACCGTATCCAACAGCGAACTTGTCATCTTTCCCCACAAATTTTGCTCCTTGTTCCCTATTGCCCTTCTCACTGAATGACTCCATGAGACATCCCATCACTTAAGCCAGAAATCTAGGAATCAGCCCAGACTGTCTTTTCTCCTCCATCCTTCCCCACATCCAGCCCATCAATTTGTCCTGCTGGCTCTACCTTCAGAATATATCCAGAACATGACCATTTCTTTCCACCTCTTCTATACACTGAGCATCCCTTATCTAAATGCTTGGAAACACAAGTGTTTCAGATTTTGGATTTTTTTTTGGGGGGGGGTGGAATGTATGCATTATACTTAACCGGTTGAGCATCTCAAGCCCAAAAACCTGAAATCCAAAATGCTCCAACGAGTATTTCCCTTGAGAGTCATATTGACACTCAAAGAGTTTCAGATTGGGGAGCATTTTGGATTTCAGATTTTCAGGTTTGGGATGCTCGACCTGTACTACCTTTTCGGTCCAAGCCACCGTCCTCTGTCCTAACTGGCCTCACTGCTTCCGCCGTCACCCCTTCAGTCCACACCCCACTTGACAGCCAGAGGGACTGATGCAGCATCAAGTGACCCGTGTCACTCTTCTGCTCAAAATGTCCCAATGGCTTCTCGTCTCGCTTAGAAGAAAGGTGAAACTCCTTATCATTGCGTACAAGGGAGTCCACATTCTAGTTCCCACCTGCTTTATCCTTCTCTCACAGTAGTCCCCCTCCCACCCATGCTCCAGCCACTTTCCACACCAAGCTATTTCCCCAATCTGGACCTTTGCTCATAACTGTTCCCTCTGCCTGAAATAATCTCCCCATTATGGTCAGCCAACCTGGTGACCACATGCTCATCTTTCAAGACAGCAATAGAAACCTTTCCTGATACTCCCAGGCTGAATCGATCATTGCCTCTGCTGTGTCCTATAATTCATCACTAGGAAATGCCTATTAAGCACCTATTATGTATTATTTCTACCCAGTCCTGTAGGTAACCAATTTTATTAGTTTCTGGTTTATTCTTCTTGTGTTTCTTTTTATACAAAATGAGCAGATACATTTATATATTTTTTTTACTTCCCCTTCTTTCTTGCACAAAAGTAAGCATAATATAGACATGGTTTTTTGCACTTGGCATTTTTTTTTTACTCGAAAATATATCCTGAAAGTCACTCCCTATCAGTGCAGGGAGAGCATCCTCATTCTTTTTAATAGCTGCATAATACTCCACTCTGTGGCCATGCCCTAGTCTATTCAACGCTCTCCTATATACGGACATAGGTAGTTTCTAATATTTTGCAATCACAAACAACACTGCAATGAATAAACCTCAAGCATATGCATTTCCATATTGTTGGAGGTGTATCTTCCAGGTAAATTCCTAGAAATGGGATTGGTGAGTCAAAAGATAAATGCATATATAATTTTGTGAGAGATTATCAAATTTACCTCCAAAGGGTTCTATCAATTTTCTTTTCCACCAGCAATGTATGAGAGTGACCTAAGGCATTTTTGGAAGAGGGTTTTCTCAGAACATTAACTAGCTCCATTTCCTAGCCGACCTGTCTTTGTCTGGGACTGATTCATCCCAGTGCACATGATGGCCCCTCGGGCACTCAGTACACAACTGTGCCCCATGAGCACTCACATATGTAGCAGCAGATGGGGGACAATGGACAAAACCCTCTGTTGCTGAAAATGCTCCCGTATCTTCTGCCTTTCACACTCTTTATAGAAAAGAAACGATAAACAAATTGTTTACACTGGTTCCAAGTGTGCAAGGCTAATCAAAAGTCACTTAAACGAGGGTCAATTAGCTGGAGGAACACAGGAGGAAGTACGAGGAAAGTTTAGTACCTTTCCAGGCTTGACAAGTACCAGTTTGGTTTGCTTGAAGGCCCCTAATGAGAACAGACATCCATCTCATAAATAAATAAGCCATCCTATTGAGAAAAATAATAAAAGTAATTTGCTGTGCTTCAAAGATCACACAGTGCTTTCACACACATACATTATCTCATTTGATCCTAACAATAGAAGCATCCACGCTGGAACAATTGCTTCATTGGCCAATCTTTGATGTATATTAAGTGGTTCATGGACTTGAACTGTGATTTATCCACCCAGACTTCAAAGGGTTAACTAGAGTTGAACTCCAAACAACCTGAACTTATTAGAGGCACAGAGTTGGAGGAAGCCTTGGGAGCAGGAAGTGGTCAGGAAGCTGAGTGGGCCCCAGGCTCAAATTTCCCTGACCCAGAGCCTCAGATGAATTATGGTGGAAAACCCCCAACTGCAGTGTATCCTCGCCCTTTAATTTAGGCATTTAATAAACAGATGGCATCGTCCTCCAGAAATAAGGAAGGTTTAATAATTTCCTTGGATGGAGAGTTCCAAGCAGCTCTGTGGCTTTGTGTGGACCTTCAAAAGAATTTCTGCAGACAGAGTCTGTGAAACTTTTTATCCTTGTCTATTAAATTTTCACTAGGCTCCCCCGCCCTCGTTAATATCATTAGCGTATAGAACTGAGGACCAAGCCAGGATTTGTCCGACATCCCAGAACATCAGGGAGGGATTATGAGGCATTCTTCCTGCCAACGTCCCCAGGTGGCAGTGCCCTTCTGCTTCTCCCGGGGTGCCCAGGACCCCCCAGCATGGCAGCAGATCATCGCCAGGGGATCACTGAAAGAGGCCTTCTCTTGTCAATTCAGCTCACGACATCAAAGTGTCCCCCTGCTTCTACCAGTATCTCAGCAGACCCTGAAAGTGGAAAGCAGGGAGGCAGGGCCATTTTCTCTCTTTAGCAGCCCCAGCTTGTCAGGGCTTCAGGGGCAATTAGGATGGCATTGAGCCTGTCCAGTCGCTGCTTAGGGAAGGCAGTTATGAGTGTGGGGTGTGGGATCGGGATCCGGCAGACCTGAATCCAGATCCTGGCTCTGCCCTTTGCTGGCTGTGTGTTCTGGGGTAAGTCACTTAGCCTCTGAGCCACAATTTCCTCATCTGTAAAGTATATGTGTGAGGCGAGGACATCCTGGTGTCTACCTCACAGGAGCTGTTGTGGGGATTAAGTGAAATAAGAAATGTAAAATGCTTAGCCTGGCATCTGGCGCATAGCAGCTATTTGACTCTCAGCAAGTCACAGACTAGAAGTGACCTTGGAGAGCATTTGTTCAGACCCCCTCAGTTTCTAGACGGGGGGAATGGGCCTAGAGGGGCGTATTCAACTCATTAACAAAAGAACCAGGATTCAAAAAGGTTTCCTGACCCTTTTCACGCCACCAGCCACCATGGTGTTTCTCTTGTCTAAAGCAGATGGGTAGGAAGTGAACTGAGTCCTGACCTGCCGGAGGCCAAGCTGGGGAGACGGCAAGTGCCAGCATGGCTGGCGCAGTGTAAGTGGGCACCAGTGCTGACGAGAAAGTGAGGCCTTGTGAGATGAGGAATTTTTCTGTCTAGGATTATGTTCATGCTTATCTACACCCTAGGCATTTCAGCAAAGCCTGGGTTGAAAATCTGTTTGGTGTCATTTCTCCCTAATTTGGTGCTCAACCTAGTCCCCACAAAGAGCAAATACTTTGCACCAAGCTTTGGGAAGCAGAGGATTCCTCCTTCTTTGGCTACGAGCAAGACTCCGCTCCCCAAGGCCTTTTGGACCAGCTGTGGGGTGGAGGAGGGAAGGAACTTCTCTTCCCAGTTCGCTTTGTAGAGGGAAGTTCTGCGGCTTTTGCAAGGACAAGTGAAGGGGGGGGGGAAAGGGAGCAGGGATGCTGTGGCTCTAGTGATTGGCCATCCAGGGAAGTGGTGTGTCAAACAGCAGCCAATCTCATCCAAGCTCAGGCATTCAGGCCCGCCCTCCTGACCTCACGTGGCCGTGCATGAGGTTTCTGCTCTGAGACCAGGGAGCACTGGGAGTCCTGCCCAGCTCAGCACTTCCTTATGCTATGGAGGCAGGAAGGAACTGGCCCGTAAGTACTTAGCTCCTGTCTGAGCAACAGCCAGACTAAACAGGGTGGGGATATGTAGCTAAGGACTGATGCTGGCTTCGCTGCCCCCCGCCCCGGCACTGGAACAACAGAGCACCCCAAATAATGGAAACCAGGCTGGGCGCGGTGGCTCGCGCCTGTAATCCTAGAACTCTGAGAGGCTGAAGCAGGAGTATTGCTTGAGGTCAGGAGTTTGAAACCAGCCTCGGCAACACGGAGAGACCCTGTCTCTACAAAAAGTAGAAAAATTAGCCAGGTGAGGTGGCACGTGCCCATAGTCCCAGCTACTCAGGAGGCTGAGACAGGAGGATTGCTTGAGCCCAGGAGTTTGAGGTTGCTGTGAGCTATGATGATGCAACTGCACTCCAGCCTGGGTGACAGAGGGGGACCCTGTCTCAAAAAACAACAACAGACACAAAACAAAACAAAATAATAGATACCAGAGTTGCTTCATTTCCTTCCCAACTCTGAGCATCTGCATCAGCTTTCAGAACCCCAAATTTGCCATGATGCACCAATAAATTCATCCTACCAGAATGCACTTAGCCTTCTCTGTTTGGTTCTCTGTTAAGTTCCCTTTTATGGGAGAATAGGACCAGGAATCAGGATGACTTTGGGCAAGTCACTCCCCTTCTCTGGGCCTCGGTTTCCCTATCTGTAAAATGTGTGTGCTGAACTCCTACAGGAGGTCTGTACAGCCACCAGCCTACCTAGGCCAGGTCACATCGTAACCTCCTGACTTTTCTCTCTGCTTCCACTCTTGTCCCCACTCAATCCATGACTTACATAGCAGCCGGGGGACACTCTTTCAAACACAAATTAAATTGCACCACTCCCCAGCTTAAAACCCCCTATTCCACTTTTAAGTAAAATGCAAGCTCCTCAGCCGGGTGCAGTGGCTCACACCCGTAAGCTCAGCACTTTGGGAGGTCGAGGTGGGAGGATCACTTGAGGCCAGGAGTTCAAGACCAGCCTGGGCAACATAGCAAGACCCTGTCTCTACAAAAAAATAAAAAATTAGCCGGGCATGGTGGCGCACACCTGTAGTCTCAGGTACTCGGGAGGCTGAGGCAGGAGGATCGCTTGAGCCCAGGAATTTGAGGTTGCTGTGAGCTATGATCATGCCACTGCATTCCAGCCTGGGAAATAGAGCAAGACCCTGTCTCAAAAAACAGAAAACAAAGCAGAACCAAAAAACAAAACAAAACCAAAACAAACAAAAAAATGCAAGCTCCTTACCATGGCCCACAAGGCCTTACGTGAGCTGGCCCCTAGCTAGCTACCTAATCTCACCTCCTGCCTCTCACCCCCTCACTCCCTCTGTTCCAGCCACACAAGCCTTCTTGCATGTTCCACACACAGTGCCATGCTTGCGACTGCCTTGAGTCCTCACATAGCTGTATCATCCGCCTGGGATACTCTCTCCCCAGGTTTTTGCCTATTTAACTCTTGGTCATGCTTGTGATCTCAGTTCAAGGTTACTTCCTTGGGAAAACCTTCCTTGAACAGCCCCACTCCCCTCTTGCTCGGTTAAGTCAAGTGCTCCCGTTGCACGCATTTTCACTGCATTTTGTTCTTTTCCTTTATAGTACTTATCCCAACCACAATTCTCTCTGCAATTATTTAACGTCCCCCTCCCCTGCTAAACTGTAAGCTCTATGAGGGCAGGAACCTTGTCTGTCTTGTTTACCGGTTCATCTTTGGTACCTGTGTAGTGCCTGGCCCAGAGGAGGAGCTTTCTAAAAAAAAGTAGTTGAATGAATGAAGCTCCCTGACAGCTTGGGCAGCCAGCCCACAGTGCCAGCATCACAGCTCCTTAGCCTGTTACAGCCAGGGCAGGTCACTGTGTTCCTGCCTCTCTGGGGCTATAAAGCATCGGTGTTGACCTATTAACCTCACCGTCAGGCAAGGTGGGAGGACAAATATGTCCTTGGAAAAGACTCAGAATGCGGTTACTGCTAAAGCCAAACGCAAAAGACTTTGGTTTATGTTATTTGGGCCTCTTGCTCTTGTCATGAGTGATTAAATTCCTTAAGTATCTATTGGGCACCTACTGTATGCCTGGCCCCGCCCTAGATGCTGCTAGTCTAAAGGCATTAGTCTTCCCAGGTGGCCTGGGCTGTTCAAGAGCTCATATGTAAACAAGCAGTTCTCATACGAGTCAGACTCTGATAAGAGCCTGGGAGGACAGGGGAAAGAGCAGTTGAGTACCGATTGTCCTGTGGAAATTTAGTGGGGGAAGGAGGAGGGGCAGAAGATTGTGCAAGAGGGTAATCCGATTAGTGGCAGAGCAGGGGTGCGTTTCCTGATGGGAAGATGAACATCAGGGAAGCACGCCCGAGGCGGGTGAGCATTTTGGGAAGGGCTCTCTGTCCATCCAGTGGCCACCGGGGGCTGCATGTGGGAGTGGCAGGAGCACGAGCACCCCTAATCCACACTCACACTCTCCACCACAGCAGCTCTCGCATTATTGGGTGTTGGGACCACCCAGGGAACCTGTGAAACGTGCAGAACCCGCGCCTTCCTCCTACCCAGCCCTGTAGACTCTGATTTAGTGGGGCAGGCGTGGCTGTGGCCATCTGCACATTTAATAAATCTCCCTCCACCTGGTTCTGAGGCAGGTGGTCCAAAGGCAACACTGAGAGGCCACGATTGCAGCGGATTGGCCAGTAGCTAACATGAGTGGGAACCCCAGTGGAAGCCTAGGCCCACAGTGGGTCCTCAGAACTTCAGTAGCATCACTGATTGGTGGGAGGCATGGTTGCGTAGGAGGAGGGGGTTTGTGGGTGAGTGGCAGCGTCCGGGTGAAGGATGGGGTTAATGGTATAAGAGAGGAGTACTGAACCCATAACAAGAGTCCTCAGGGCCTTGGTGGCCTCCATGCCCAAGTCCCACCCTGTCGGGCCAAGGATCTCTTGGGTGCCCAGGTGGTTTCTGGACCACAAGGGAAGAAACAAGATGATGGTGTCCTAGGGGTTAATCCACGAACGACAGAATCTCCAGGCCGCTCCATGCCTCCAAACAGGCAGTGCTGGAAACAGGTAGGTTCAAAGGGCTAGCATATGGGTGAAAGGGAGCAGCAGAGAGGGAGGAGGGGATATGAATGCAGTTCATTCATTCATTCAATGGTGTGTTCATTCCACAAACTTGTGCTGAGGGCCAGACACTGTACCACCATCTCTGCCCACCTGTCAAAGCCAGAAGCCAGAGTGGCATCCTAGACTGTTCCATCTGTCTTACTTATCCCCTCCTTTCAATACATTTATCAACTCTCATTGATTAGACCTCCTAAATGTCTTCTGACTCCCCCACCCAACCCCTCTGCCGCGGCCTTAGTGCCAGAGCTCACTAACTTTTGCCTGGACCGTTGCAGAAGTTTCTTCACTGCTCTCTCCACACCCAGGCTAACCTGCCTCCAATCCATTTCCCACACTGCAGCCAGACTGATTTGATGGTCTCTTATTTTTAAACAGCTTTATTGAGGTACGGTTTACATACCATACAATTCATACATTTTAAGTGTACAATTCAATGATTTTTGAGTATATTCACAGAGTTGTGTAACCATCACAATTCTATTTTAAAACATTTCCATCACCCCAAGAAGGTCCCTCATGCCCACCAGAAGTCACTCCCCATTCCCACCCCTAGTCTCAGACAACCACTAATCTACCTCTGTCTCCCTGGAGTTGCCTTTTCTGGGCATTTCATATAAATGGAATCATATGATATGGGGTCTTTTGTGTTTGGCTTTGATTGCCTCTCAATACAGAAGTCTGCTCAGTTCAAACTCTTGAGTGGTTTCCCATCATTCCCATTCAAACACATCACATTACTGTTCAAGGTCCTTCATGAAGGTCCAATGCCTGCCCCTGCTCTTGAACCTTTATCGTTCCCCAACACACACCACGCACTGATTCTGGCCTTCGTGCCTTTGTGCCCGTGGTTCCCCTGACTAGAATGTCCTTATGCTGCCCCTGAGCAGGCAGTACCTCTGCTATGTCTTCAACATCCCATTCCCCTAATTCTGCTCATGACTTCCACAGCTACAAGCACTTTGCATCTTGTATATGCTTTGTTCATCATCATCTCACATTGCATCGCGAGTAGCCACATGCACAGGTTTCCTAACTAGACCGCGAGTTCCTTGAGGGCAGAGACTCCATGCTTTTCATCTCTGTGACCCCACATTGGCAACAGATCCTGGCGCCATAAATGTTTGTTAAACCACACAGAACTGCATAAGACTCAGTCCAGAAACTGCCCTCGAGGAGCTCACAGTTTCGTGAGGGAGAAAATAATCCATGCATCAGCCAAGCTACATTTACGGAGGCCCCACTGTGCGATGCTGGGAGGAAGGACAGAGTGAAAAAGATGAGGCATGATGCCTGCCCTCTTGGAGCTTACAGTCGAGTGGAGAAGATACACTTGCCACAGAACAGGCTGCAATGCCACACATTACATAGTCAAATGGTAGGTGGAATAGTGGGGTGTAGCAAGAGTTCAGGAAAAGGGGGAAGTGACCATTTTGGGACCCTTGGAGAAAGCATCATGGAGCAGGAAGCCGAGGGTGGGAGGGCCGGAGGATTTGGACAGGAGTGGGAAATGTACAGAGTGTTCTTAGATGGCAGTGAAGACAGTGGCCTGAGCAACATCTTGGGGCAGAGGAAGAATGGTTTGGAAGATAGAGACCTGGGAGGCCAAGAAATCAGTTTGGCAGAGGGTAGTGACCTCATCCAAAAGAGTGATAAGACCTGAACTAAAGCTCTATCAGTAGGAAAGGTTAGGCAGCTAGAGTAGCGTATCCAGATGTAGCAAATAAAAATACAGGACACAATGCAAGGGACGCGAGGGACATACTTAAATGATTTGTTGTGTTTCTAAAATTCAAATTTAACTGGGCATCCCTGCGTTTTATCCGACATCCTTACACTGGTGGAGAGCAAGGTTGAGCCAAACTGGGAAAGTCTTGAATGCCACACTACAGTGCTTACCCTGTGTCCTGAGGGTAATGAGAAGCCACTGAAGGATTTTAACTCGAGGACTGACGGGATCAGATATGTCTTTTAGAAAGATGGCTCAAGCCTGGGCAACACAGTGAGACCCCATCTCTACAAAAAATTAGCCAGACATGGTGGCACCCACCTGTAGTCCCAGCTACTCGGGATGCTGATGTGGGAGGATCGCTTGAGCCCAGGAGTTTGAGGCTGCAGTGAGCTATGATTGGGCCACTGCACTAGCCTGGGTGACAGAGTGAGATCCCGTCTCAAAAAAGGAAGGAAGGAAGGGAGGGAGGGAGGAAGGCAGGCAGGAAGGAAGGAAGGAAGAAAAAGAAAGATGGCTCAGGTAGCAGCAAGGAGAATGGGTTGCTGGAAGAAATAAGTCTGCAGGTTGTGACAGTGACTCAAGGGACAGAGGATCAAGGCATAAGCCATGGCAGAGGAGGTGGGCATAGAGAAAAGGGTGGATGCAGGAGCAACTCAGCTCAAATCAGACGATGCTACCTTAGTGACAAGTGCGGGTTGGGGGAGTAAGGTATGGGGATGTTGCCTGCAGGGGGAGCAGCCTCCAGGTAGGGGCCGGGCCCAGCGAGCTGTGAGTTCCCTCACTACCTCCTGCCACACAAGGCAAGGTGTTGAGCCTGTGCAGCTGCCATGGCCAAAACCGCTCCCAGGCTTCTCCCCAGCCAGTCGGTCCTGTACGCTTCCCTTTCCCTGGGGTCCCGGCACCGGTCCAGAGCACACAGTGTTCTCCCAAGCAGATGTAAGCATTCTGGGCTGGGTGAATCACTGTCCCTGGCCAGAACGACCTGCCTGCCGGGGCAGAAACCAGGCAACCCCAAAGAATGTGCCAACGGGCCTCCCATGCGTACTCTTACAGAAAAGTTCACACGGGGGAAACAACAGGTGCTAAAACAATGCTGACCTTTTCTGGGGTGAAAGAGATGCCCCATCTCAGCCCTGCTGGCCAGGAGTATCTAGAACATTCTCCTAGCTCAAGCCTCCTTGGGAATGCAAGAGCCAAGAAGGCAGAACCTGCTTCTGCGTGATTTGCTCCACCGTAGCCCAGACGCTGGGGATAAGCTCCAGTCCCGCCCTGGTCTGTGATCCTTATGCTTGCACGTGGGTCTTCACATGGCCTGGGCAGGGCCAGGAGGCTGAGGGCAGGCACAGGAGGCTGATAGCAGGGAAGGACTCTTCCCTATAGGCTGCAAAGGCGGGGTTAGAATGTTCTCAAGATCCCTGCTGTCTTTCTCTAGAATCTGTGGGACACAGTGGTCCCTCAGGGCCTGTGATGGAGTTGCCAGAACCTTCCTTGGTAACCTCTGGGGCCATTAAGCAGTCAGTGAGGAGGCTGCCTAGTACGGTGGTTAAGGACAGGGGCTCTATACTCAGACGGATCTGAGTTCTAGGCCTCACTCTCCCTTCACTAGCTGTAGACCTTGGACAAGTTACTCAACCTCTCTGAGCCAGAATTTCTACTACCAAAGTGTAAAAAGGTGATAATAAGTGTACTTGAAAGGTAATAAGCATTTAGCCTTGCAGCTGGCACTTAGTGAGCATTCAATAAATGTTAGCTGCTGCAATTATCCCTCTTTGATTTTGTGCCCCTCATCTCTTGGTTTTCCTCATCCTTCACAGATTCTTTTTCCCAAGGTCACAGCTCAGGACCATCCCCTTCAGGCCACCGTTGCCTGGCCACAGAGCCCTCTCCAAGGATCCTTCTTGGGGGATCTCAGTCCTTGCTCCACAGATGGCGGTTCTCCCGGGGCCTCTCATCCTGATTCGCAGCCACTTGCCCTCTATGCCTCAGCCTTTGCCTTTTCTCTCTTGTGCCATTGTTGGAGAAGGAGCCAGAGACGGAGGGCAAATGGCAGGGCCAGAGAGCAAGGCAACTAGCCCGGGCGGGGCAGAGGAGACGCTGAGAGTCTGTCCTGTCGGCACTTTTTCCATGCGGGGAGGCAGCCACCACGGGACTGGGCTTTCTGAGAATGCCCAACCCCGATCTTGTGCAAAGCTGGCCTGCCCCTGGGCCACAGCCCCCTCCTCAGCAGGCTTTCTGGACTCTTGGGTGGAAAGAAGGAACAAGAAGCTCAAAGAGCTCAAAAGATCCCCTCCCACGTAACCCTCTCTGCAGCCCCCTCACTTCGGCCTGTCCCTGCCACCCTCGATTGTTCTCTTGCAGGCGCCCGTGCGTCCTGACTCACACCACGCACTGAAAACCCAAGGGGCAAAGCTAGTCTTGAAAAGAGAGGGGGTCCGGAGGGCGACCTGCCACGAGAGGCATTTGTTTGCTCTCCAAACTGCACACCAGGTCTCCAAAGCCACTTACTTGCCCCTGCACCTCAGAGGTGTTATCAAGAGCAAGTGTGAAAATGTCCCTGGTGCTAAATCAATTAGGATCTCCTTAGCAATCAAGCCCTTGATTTGACACCACCTTCATTTCCCAGCTTTTACTGCACCTTCTAGGTAGAATCTCATTAACTTCTTTCCAATCTCTAGGAAAAAAAGGAAAGCAAGCACTTGAGAAAAAGAGGACACAAACAGCTGCGTTCAAGCCGACTTCACAGAGAAAATAGGTAGTGGGGGGGAGGGGTAGAGATGTGCTTAAAACATCTGGGGAATGGTATCAGTCCTTCAAAAGCACGGGTGGCTGGGGGGGGCGCCTTTCCATTGGCCTTGCCCAGCTGTCTCCCTCCCACTCAGAACGAAATGTTCTGTCTTTTTGTGGTTATAACCTCTTTTCCCTTGGAATGACTTGCCATGTCTGGACCTTGAGCAGGGCTGCAGCTCTAAGTCGCTCTCACGCAATAATAAATTACCCAGGAGGCCCCGGGGCGAGCTCTCCTCCCCCGCCCCCGCCCACTTTCTTCCCCTCCCTGTCCGGAAAGTCACTGTGGTTGGTTCTTAGGCGGCGACCAAACCCATGCTGAGCCGCATCACTGGCCTGTGGCCCCCCCCTCCCCTGCGGCCCGCTGCACATGTCTCCCCACGCTGCCCTGTGGCCAGGAAGCCGGGACATGTGGGCCTCCTTGCGGCCGCCAGACCAGGGCGGGGCGGGGACGCTTCGCCCTGCCTGGGGCTCTGGCGAGTTCCAGGTGACTGGAGTGGGGACAAGAGGCACTAGGGAGGACGTGAGTTCTTTAGATTTTCCAAACGCCTCTGATACATGTCCTCACTCCAAGCTGCTCAAGAAAACAAAACAAGCTCCACTAATAAGTGACGGAGGGAGACGTGCGTGGGGGAGGCGACGTTTGGCCTCAGAGTCCCAGAACTAGAGCGGAATGAGACAGTGGGCAGGGACGAGGTGGAGAGGAGGGTTTGGAGCAGAGCAGGGGTCAGATGCCTCAGGGCCCGCCCAGGCAGTTAAGGGGACAGGGGAAAGTGACCACTGGAGTAATGCGGTGGTTCTCAAACTTGACTGCAAATTAGAATCACCTGGGGGGGCTTTTTTACCAATCCTGATGCCCAGGCCTCACCCCACACCAAAGTCATCAAAATCCCTGCAGGTGGGACCTCCGCAGGAGTTGTTTTCTGAAAATTCCCCGGGAGGTTCCAATGTGCAGCTGACGCTGCCCACCAGCAGTGCAAGAGCTGCTGCTCAGAACTTGGTGGGGGACCAGCAGCGTGCACCCCACCTGGGAGCTTGTCAGAATTGCAGAATCCCAAGCTCCAGCCGGCACCTACTAAACCAGTATCTGCATTTTAAAAAGAACAGCTCTATTAAGCTCTCGTTCACATGCTATAAAATGCACCCTTTTAAAGTGTACAATTCAGCAGTTGTTAGTCTATTCACAATATTGTGCAACCACCACCTCTATATGGCTCTATTTTCATCACTCCGCAAAGAAACCCTGTATCCTTTAGCAGTCACCCCCCATTTCCCTCGCCCCCCGCCCCCCCCCCCGCCATGAGCAACCACTGCTGTGCCTTCTGTCTGTATAGATTTGCCTCTTCTGAATATCACCATCTATACACAGTTTGAGAAGCACCGTCGGGACAGACCTAAACAAGAAGCAACCCTCACTCCCGTCCCACAATTGTCATATAGCCATGAGGGTCCCGAGTCGCTAGATTATCTGCTTTATTTTTTTCAAGAGAAGCCAAAAATCTGGGTTTTTATGTGAAATCTTGCACTTTTTAAAAGGTTGGCAACTAATTCCAACTTTCGGAAAACACTGTTTGGACCAATCAAAATCTGCCTGAGGACTGGATTCAGCCTGTCAGCTGCCAGTTTGCCACTTCTGATGGTCACCAGGTTCTTACCCACACCCACCCAAATCCTTCCCACTCCAGCGATAGTGTGCTTTTTGTTCCACTTTCCATAAATATGGGGAAACAACTGCTTAGTAGCTTCCTCATAAAATCTCACATCTTATTCCTCCCTTCTCCAAGTATTTCTTAAGGACCAACTATGTGCTTGGTGCTTTATATTTTTTGAATCACTTAAATCTTCACAACAACCTTTATAGCAGATGTTATTATCCCAGTTTTAAAGACGAGAAAACTGGAGTTCAGAGAGGGTAAGCAACTTTCCCAATGTTGCACAGCCACTAAGTGACAAAGCCCGAGCTCTTTCCACTTCACCACACTGCCTCTACTGTACCAATCTCTGTCCAGAGGCCCCGTCTTTCAGCTCTCTCTTCTTCGTATTCTGAACCTTCTCCATTTTTCCCAGATTGTGCACGGTGCTCTCTGACCAAGATTCTAGACTGTCACCGAGCTATGCTTGCTGGGGAGAGTCTGAATTTCAAACACTGAGGCTCGTTTGCCCATAAATACATTCATCCTTGTCAAATGTGTGTCCTGATGTTCGGTTTGGAAAATGTGGTCTACATAAGTGAGCTGTGCTTTATTTTGACACTGATTCATATTCAGCTTGTGGTCAACTCCCTTTTTCATTTGGTGTTTTTCTTGTTTATTTATGTCAAGCCAAACTATGTTGTTAGGTTTTGTCACTAACGAGCCCCTTGCACTTGTCCCCGCTGAATTGCATCCTAGTTTCACAGGACCTTCTTCCTCCAACCCCGTCTGACTGGAAGTCCCTCTCCTATCTGCGGTAGGTTTGGCCCCCCGCCCAACCTTCTTTCATTTTCAAGTCACTTCAGGCCTCGGGAAACTGTCTCCACCCTCCCAAAAGGTCCCACGTGGCTCCCTCCCGTCACTGCTCTGGAAACCCTAGTTAGGCCTCCTGCAGGATGGTGGGCACAGGTGGAGGGAGGCAGAATCTGTTCCCCTAAATTGGTTTGGGGCAGTGGAGGGTCTGGCTGCGGCTGGGAGTGTCCCCTCCCGGTGGCCTTAGGCTGGAAGCTCTCCTAGGCTAGTTCCAGACCTATTCTGATGTTTTCCGATCAGAGGGATCCTTAGTGCTGGCGACCCTTTGGCAGAGGTCCTTTAACTCAGTCCTAGCCCCTTAGGACATCCCATTGTCTGAGCACTGCAGAATCCCAGGCAGTTGCTAGGTGCAGGGCTCTCAAACAATGTAGTGTGACAGTTCCCTACCCGCCCCAGGGGCCTCCCCAAGCCACAAGGGTGTGGTTTGCAGTCTGGGTACATTCTGTACCCTCACTCTGGGGGCGGGTTTGTGGTTCCGGGTGCTGTGCAGTGGAGCCCCGCCCATGCCTTTCCTCTCCAGCCACAAAAACAAGCTCGACACCAAGAGAGGAAGAATCAGAAAAAAAAAGGCTGTTACTGTACAGCTGGTCCCTGGAGACTCTGAGATGGACCCGCCCCTTCCCCTTCCTAAAGGCGTCCCACGCATGGAAGGCCAACAGCGTCACTGGCTGTCTACTGCCAGTTCTTCCCTTCCCATGCCTTCCTTAGTAGCTGCCTCCGCCGCAGAACAATGACCTAGAGGGGATGCCAGGCGGTGCTCTCCAGGGACTGGCTGCCACCTTCTTCCCCAGAGACCCTGAAACACGGCTTTCCCTTCTCTTACAGCACTTGGCATCTCCACATTCCCCTGGCCGTTACCCTGACTGCTAGGTTCCCAGGCCTGTGCACCTTAATTGTTATTATTAGCATCGTTATTATTATTAGCCGCCACCCATTGAGGGCCCATATGGTACTGGGCTTTCCCACTTAACCATCACGACCACTTTGTGCGATAACCCTCGCTGATACTTATTTCACACTCATACGTGCAGGCACTGTTGTAAGCACCTTACATATCTCATTTAATCCTCACAACAATTTTAAGCTAGGCCCGTTATTGTACTGTTATTGTACTATTATTAACCACATTTTACAGTCAGGGAAACTGAGGCACAGAGAGGTTAAATACTGTGCCCAAGGTCATACACTACCAAGTGGGAGAATTAGGATTCGAACCCGAGTCTTTCTACTGGACCGGACTGCTTCCTTTTCCCCCAGGACAATCCTGAGGACTGGACAGCACCTCTTACCAGTTTTTTTCACTGTAGAGTAGACCAGTTTGGGCCTCGGAGGGGAGGACATGCGCCCTGGAGAAGCTGGGACAGGCAGGAGCAACCTTTGCTCAGTTACAGGGATTCCCCAGGACTCCCTGGGAGTCAGGCCACACCCCACTGCTTCTGCTGGGCTGGCAGTCAGTGTCTGCTCTGGAGTGGGATGGGGCGTGACACACACACACACACACACACAGGCGCACGTGTGTGCGCACATGGGGGGGTGGGGGTGGGACTATGAAGGGAGAAGGAAGGCAGAAGGGGTGGGTGAGGACACTCACCGTCCCAGAGCTCTCTTGCACCCTCTTCAGGCAATATGGGCTCACTGCCGCTCCTGTCCCGGTGACCAATTTCTGCCGTCTGAGGCTCTGTCCCTGGGACCTCAAAACCCACCACCATTCTCTGTAGGCTGCAAGCTCAGTGCACCAAGCCTCTGCTGGGGCTGTTTTGTTTGGTTTTGTTTTCGTGGTGTTTTAAATTTTTTTTACCATTTTAATGATTTTTAAGTGTATAATTCAGTGGCATTAAGTACATTCATATTATTCTGCAACCATCACCACCATCCATCTCCAGAACTCCTCTTTGTCTTGCAAAACTGAAACTCTGTGCCTGTTAAACAGCAACTCCCCATTCTCCCCTCCCTCAGCCCCCAATAACTAACCAACACTCTACTTTCTGTCTCTATGAATTTGACTACTCTAAATCCCTCTTATAAGTGGAATCGTGCAATATTTGTCATTTTTTGTCTGGCTTATATTACTTAGCATAATCTTCAAGGTTCATCCATGTTGTAGCATGTGTCAGAGCTTCGTTCCTTTTATACTTTTTTTTGAGATAGAGTCTCGCTCTGTCACCAGGGCTAGAGCGCCGTGGCATCAGCCTAGCTCACAGCAACCTCAAACTCTTGGGCTCAAGTGATCCTCCTGCCTCAGCTTCCTGAGTAGCTGGGACTACAGGCCATGTGCCACCATGCCTGGCTAACTTTTTCTGTTTCCAGTAGAGATGGGGTCTTGCTCTTGCTCATGCTGGTCTTGAACTCCTGAGCTCAAGCAATGTTCCTGCCTCCGCCTCCCAGAGTGCTAGGATTGTAGCCGTGAGCCACTGCACCCAGCCTGAGCTTCATTCCTTTTTAAGGCTGAGTAATATTCTGCTATATGTATATACCACATTTTATTTATCCATTCATCCATTGATGGACATTTGGGTTGTTTCCACCTTTTGGCTATTGTGAACGATGCTGCTGTGAACATTAGTGTACAAGTAGCTGTCTGAGTCCCTGCTTTCAATTCTTTTGGGTATATCCCTAGGAGTGGATGTCAGAGCCATTTGCATATTCCCTGAGGCAGACTAGTGGCCTGGCCCTCCCTGGAGGAAACGTGCCTTCACAGCTTTCTGCCCTGATTCTGCTTTGTCTCAGAGCACATGGCAGCACCTCTAGGAAAAGTACCTCATGTCACCCCACCCTACCCCCACCCCATCACAAATGATCCCCCAGCACCAACTGACTGGTGAGCCTCTCTGGGCTTCATTTTATATTTTTCTGCTCCATGTGCTTATGGTCACATTCTCTCCCCTTGAAGACCGTGTCAGTCTCTAGTTGCCCTCTCTGTCAGCTCCCCAAGGGCCAGGACCA
>RJWJ010025952.1:0-23515 GCA_004363605.1 Indri indri
GTGAGCTGATTTCAGCGAATGAAACTCAACATTCAGTTTCTCTGTTCTGGTACCTTTCCTGTGTTCAGGAGCCTCAGGTGGCTGTTTATATTTAATGGGATTACACGCATTAAATTAGAATTCAGTTTCTCTGTGACCCCAGCCAGACTTAAGGTGGGAGCTCTCTGGGGTCCCTTTTATAAGGACACTGATCCCATCCATGGGGCTCCACCCTCAGGACCTCATCCCCTCCCAAAGTCCCCACCTGCTCACACCATCACCTTGGGGGTGAGGATTTCAATGCACTCACTTGGCAGAGGTTGGGGGGGGACACAGATATTCAGTCCACAGTAGGGTCTGTCCTTAGTTCCCGGGTACCCGGCCACAGGGCAATTAGGGTGCATGTGCGGTGGCCTGGAGTATGAGGGCCAGATGAGACAGCGATTAGAGGTGTGGACTTAATTGGTTTCTCAAGAAAGGAACTGAATGGCCTCTAGCCAGGGCCTCAAAACTGGACCGAGACATTTTTAAATTTAATTTTAATTAAAAAAAAATTTTTTTCGAGACAGAGTCTCACTCTGTTACCCAGGTTAGAGTGCCATGGCATCAGCCTAGCTCACAGCAACCTCAAACTCCTGGGCTCAAGCAATCCTCCTGCCTCAGCCTCCTGAGGAGCTGGGACTACAGGCATGCACCGCCATGCCCGGCTAATTTGTTCTATATATTTTTAGTTGTGTGGCTAATTTTTTTCTATTTTTAGTAGAGACAGGGTCTCGCTCTTGCTCAGGCTGCTGAGGTCGAACTCCTGACCTCAAGCGATCCTCCTGCCTCGGCCTCCCAGAGTGCCAGGACTACAGGCGTGAGCCACCACACTTGGCCAAAGACATTTTTTTAAAAAGCATATTATAGGCAGTTTTGAGGTGCAGGCCTGGGTTGACCCAAAGCTTGCGGCCAAGCCCAGGTCGGATCAGCCTGGTCCCGGCTTCACCGCAGGTGCAGGACCAGGCAGGTGAGTGCTACAGGCCTTGGAGCTGAGGTTATGCACAACTCTCTCCGCCTTTGCAAAAAAGCCCACCGTCCTCGAAGACCATCTACAAATGCAATGGAACACCCACGTGGGACTGTAACTAGAATTTTAACTCCTACACACTTGCCCTTCTCTTTTCACATTCCAATCCAGAGGAATGTGAATGATTCATGAAAAACACACACTCTAAATTTTTATTTAGGATTTTGACTGAGGGTCGAATGTTGGGATTCATTGATCAAAATAGATCGGCCACCACTTTGGGCATGTTGTGAAAATAGGATGAAAAAATGTGCTTCGGGGTATCGGGTACGCAGGAAAAGGAGAGAGATGAGAATTTAAACTTAATCAAAGTGAAATCGCTTTCTCCGAGGGAATACGGAAGATGCTATGGGACCCATTTAAAGAAAGTTACCAGATAGAATGAAAAGTCACGGTTATTAAAGAAAATGAGTTAACAAATTTACCAGATACCAGGGGAAAACCGTGAAAAGTAATTTGTCTGGACCTGAAATGTCAGAACATCTTTGAGAAATGGGAAGACGATTCTTTTATGCACCTGACAGAGATCGCGCTGGCCCGCACCACACGGTTTTTGGTACCTTTACCAACAGATAAGGTAGAGATTGCTGAAGTGGAATTATTTAAGTTTAAAACTTTGTATATTTAATGTGCCTTGGGGGTGCCAGGGATCTTAATGGATGCTTTGGAATAAAATGAACAATTAGCCAATTACGGGAGAGACTGCGAGAAATGAAAATCTGCACAGCTGTCATCCTGGTTTACAACGTCAGTCATAAGAAACCCACTAGGAATGAGAAAATCGCTGGGAAGAGATTCACGCTGAGGAAGATAGTGCTTTAAAGTCAAATGAGACAGGCTGTCCATGACGAAACACAACTATGGATCGTATTGGGAACGGTGACATCGTCAGGAGTGGTGACGAGGCATGATTTCTGTCAGCAATAATCGCATTTTTCTTTAGAGTGCAGGTTCTCAACAGGGGGTGATTCTGCACCTACCCCCGCAAAGGGACACCTTGAAATTTCTGGAAACATTTTTGGTTGTGGTGACGAGGTGTGAGGATGCTACTGGCATCTGGTGGTCGGTGACCAGGGACACTGCTCGATGCCCTGCAGCAGACAGAACGGCCCCATGTCACGAAGAAATTTCTGTCCCCAAATGTCAACAATGCTGTGGCCAAGAAACTGTCATCTAGAGCAACGCACTTGTGGTGAGTTGTACAATTATTTCACTACGTATGACAATGTTGCATAACTATCCCACTATGTGTTACAATGTTGCACAACTATGTATTGCAATGTTGCATAACTATCTCACTATATATTACAATGTTGCATGACTATCTCACAATGTATTACAATGTATTACTATCTCACTATGTATTACAATGTTGCATAACTATCTTTGTATTACAATGTTGCATACCTATCTCACTATGCACTACAATGTTGCATAACTGTGTTTACAATGTTGCATACCTATCTCACTGTGTATTACAATGTTGCATAACTATCTATTTATTACAATGTTGCATAACTATCTCACCGTATATTACGATGTTGCATAACTATCCCATTATGTATTACAATGTTGCATAACTATTTCACTATATATTACAATGTAACAATAACAGAAATAAAATGCACAATAAATGTAATGCACTTGATTCATCCCAATCCATCCCCCCCACCACCCCTTCAGTGGAAAAATTTACTTCCATGAAAACGGTCCCTGGTGCCAAAACGGTTGGGGACCCGCTGATCTAGATGATGATGGATATTGGATGAGTCTTCATCAAAAAGAACACATTGAATAGAAAAAGAAAAAAGAAAGGAACAAAATAGTGTCAATACTATACCCGTGCCTTTTTCAGAGAGCTGTGTCACGCTGCTTCTTTTTGGAAAATTGGCAAGATTTGAATACAGTGTTTGGGTTTAGCCAAGAGCAGTTCAATCAAAGGTTCTGAGCCATTGAGTTGAAACAGGCTTGGAACCACCCGAGAAGAGGTGCTCACTCACAAAAGGGATACATCTGACGAGCCAACCTCTGAACCTTTGGTGTTAGAGAATCTTGAAGGTAGGCACAGATCTGTTGAAAATTACCCCAAACTATTACCTGGGATGACTAGAAACCTACTCAGCACAGTTCTCCCTGGTGGGCCCCATATTGGTACGTTCACTATTCTTGGAGGGCACAGCCCAGATCTCGGATGTCTTTAGGATAGGGTGCAAAGGGCACAGAAGGAACTGCTAAGCGGTTCATTTTACATTTTGAAAAAAATGGAGGTCAAATTCACATATCGTAAAATTAGCCCTTAACCATTTTAAATTGTACAATTCCACAGCATTCGGCAAAGTCACCATCCTGTGCAGATACTACCTCTATCTAGTCCTAAGATGTTGTCGCCACCTCACATGGAAATTCCATACCCATCAGTGGTCACTTTTCATCCCATCTTCCTCCCGTCTCCCCGACCACTCTCTGTCATTGTCAATTCATAGCAACACTGTTCACAGTAGCCAAAAAGAGACCTGGTATCCACTGATAGCTGAATGCATGAATAAAACGTGGTACGTCCATACAACGGAATATTATTCAGCCATGAAATGAAGCAGTCACACCTGCTACCACGTGAATGAAACTTGAAAATATTATACTGGTGTTTTTTTCCAAAAAGAAGATTGCTGATTTTCTGAACAGAAGCATCGCACTGTGAAGCCAGACACAAAAGCCCATGTGTAGATGATTTCGTTGACGTGAAACATCCCTAGTGGGAATGCCTTCATTTCCGAGGGCCATTGGCGTAACCTGCCACAAACTTAGGGGCTTCAACAATAGCAATTCATTCTTTCAAAGTTCTGCAGGCCACGAGTCCAAAATCAAGACATCAGCAGGGTTGGTCCATCAAGAAACTCTGCAAGAGAATCTCTTTTCCTGGCTGTTCCTGTTTCTAGAATCCGCCTGCATTTCTTGGCTCAAAATTCTTTCCTTACTTCACTCCGACCTATAATTCCCTAATTGCATCCTCACATCTCCTTCTCAGACTCGGAGCCCTCTTTTAAGGACCTGTGATGACGTGGGACTCACCCAGATAACCCAGGATCATCTCACATCTCAAGATCCTTAACTTACAGCCACAAAGTCCCTCTTGCCACGTAAGGTTTATTCGTAGGTTCTGAGGATTCGCCGGCTGTGGAGATAGTTTGGGGACCATTATTCGGAGCCGACCCCAAAAGGGAAACAGGTATCTTGATTGAAGACATCATAAAATGTTTAAGCTACCACGGTGAATCTTTTTTCTTTTTTTTAAATTTATTTTTCATTTCAGCATATTACAGGGGTACAAATGTTTAAGTTACATATATTGCCTTTGCCCCACCGCGAGTCAGAGCTTCAAGCGTGTCCATCCCGCAGATGGTGCGCACTGCACTCATTATGTATGTGTATACCCATCCCCTCCTCGTCACTCGCACCTGCCTGACGCCCGATGAATGTTACTACTATATGTGCACGTTAAGTGTTGATCAGTTAGTACCAATTTGCTGGTGAGTCCATGTGGTGCTCATTTTCCCATTCTTGGGATACTTCACTTAGCAGAATGGGCTCCAGCTCCATCCAGGAAAATACAGTTCCATCCTATGTTATTCAAGGACCAACTGCCGTTATAAGACAGCAGCAAAATTTGGTGCTTCCTGCGGATCTTAACGCACACGGTTTATGTGGCAAACGTCCTTAATGAGTATCAGTGAGTGAATACACGAGGGAGTGTGCCCCGTGATCTATTCACCCTCATTCCTCACCTTCTCACGGGGCTTCGATGACTCTGGTCTTTACAACAGGCTGTGAGAAGGACGGACAGGTTTTGGAAGATGCGCGTTTTGGAAAAGCCAACTCGGGTAGACTTTATTTCATCCCACAGACCCTGCCAATAACCTACAGGGAAGATGAAAAATTAAAGAGGAAGAAGGTATGTTCTCTACTCCCCGACAGATGTTGCCTGGTGCCGCACGGACAGCTGGGGAATTTCCTGTGCATCCCTTCCTCTCGGGCGCGGGCACGGGGGCAGGGAGACTTCTGGAAAGACGGCCTTTGCAGAGAACTCTCTGAAGATGATCACAGGCCAGCCAGGGATGGGGGAGAACATGAATGAAGATGGGCTAGACAGTGTGTCTTTTGTTTCGTAGCGTCAACTGAGCAAATGCAAAAAAAAAAAAAAAAGCAAAAAAGCAATGAGATGTGATCACTGTACTAGTTTGTCAGGGCTGTCAAAACTGAGTCCCACAGACCGGGCGGCTTAAACCACAGACATTTATTCTGTTGCATCCTGGAGGCTGCAGGTCCCAGATCAAGGTGTCTCAGGGCTGGTTCCTCCTGAGCCCTCTCTCCTGGGCGTGTAGACGCCGTCTTCTCCCTGAGTCCTCACGGGGTCGTCCCTCTGTGCATGCCTGTGTCCTCATCTCCTCTGCTTATGAGGACACCAGTCCTGTTGGATCAGGGCCCACCCCAGTGACCTCGTGTTAACTTGATTAATTACACCCACACAGACTACTGCAAATAAGATCGCACTCACTGGTCCTGGGGTTGGGAGATCAATGCTATTTTGGGGGGACCCACTCACCCCATAGCAGTCACAAGTAGAAACGACGTTCCTAAATAGCTTAGCTCCTAAACGCCAGCACGCCCAGAACACTCCATAGATATTGGAGAAAACGAAAGGAACACAGAGGTCGGAGCAGTATTTCAGGGTTCCTGAGTGGCCCCCATATTGTATGAAGACGTTGCTTCCATGGAAAGTCCAACTTGAGATTAAGGAGAACTGGACCCAGCTCAGCGATGCTCTGACGGGGGCTCTGTCTCCCTTCCCTGCTACCCAGTGTCTGCGTATGACGGTAGCAGAAGCCCAGCTCCCTGGGGAATACGTTCCGAGGATCTAATGTACAGTGTGAACTAAAATAAAATCTTAAGGCTCCCTCCCCGCACCGGCTAAATGAATGGACTCCCTCCTGGCCAAGGGGACGCCTGAAACCGAGTTACTGGCCACAAGGAGGGAGGTTACTGGCCCCATCCTGCCCCTCCCCTCTTGGAGACGTCCTTTGTGACTCACTGACAGGCTGAGGCTGTGCTGGTCACACCTGCAGGTCCTCAGTTTACACAACAAACATATGTCTGGTGGCTTCTCTCTGATTAACAGACTGACTTGTCTTAAAACATTCCAAGTCTTTAGACAAAGCTTCATTTTTTAGCCAATCACAAGAGTCTTCAAACCCACCTATAACCTGTAAGCCCCGCCCCCCCAGGTTCGAGATGTCCCACCTTTTCGGGCCAAACCAACGTCCACCTCCTACGTATTGATTTATGACTTTCCCTGTAACCCCTGCCTCCCTGAAATGTGTAAAACCAAACTGTGACCCAGCCACGGCGAGCCCACTTGCTCAAGGCTTCCTGGGTGTGGCTCCGGGCTGTGGTCCTCCAATTTGGTTCAGAATAAACCTCTTTACATTATTTTACAGAGTTTGGCTTCTTCTCTGTTGACAACAGCACGGTGACCATAATACTGTGCCGTATACTCGACATTTGCTAAGAAAGCAGATTTCAGGTGCTCTTACCATAGACACAAAAGGTAGCTCTGTGAGCTGATGGACGTGCTAATCAGTTTGATTGTGGTAATCACTTTCTAAACACCTATATCAAAACACCACATTGCACACTGTAAATTTATGCAATCTTTATTTATCAATCGTACCTCGGTAAATCTGGAGGAAGGGAGGAAAATAAATAAGTTAAAAAAAAAAAAAAGAAAGAAACTGAATGCCTCAGTGGATGAAGATCTTGGGTAACTTCATGGAGATGGGCACTGTTTGGTCCTAGGTCAGCCGGTCTGTGGCCCAGCAGGCTACTATGTTTATCTGCTCGGGCTACCGTAACAAAACACCATAAACTGGGTGGATGAAACAGCAGACGTTTATTTTCTCGGTTCTGGAGTCCAGACGTCTGAGGTCACGGCGTGGCGTCGGCGGTTCCCGGGGAGGATTCTTCCTGCTTTTCAGATGGCACCTTTTTGCTGGCTCGTTGGAGCCAAAAAGGGCTTCCTGGTCTCTCTGCTTCTCCTCTTCCCCCTCAGTTTTACTGAGATATGTTTAACAAATCGAAACTGTACATATTTAAGGTGCACGACATGCAGTTTTGAAATACACGGACATGGTGAAGAGACCACCACAATCAAATGGCTCTTCCTTCCCTAGAAGGGAAGAGGAATATCTGACCCACTCATCTCAAGACACCATTCTGCGTTTGGGCAAAAACAAATTAAACCCCACTCTTTTGCTCTAATTATTTCAGCGGCCATGATGAGCTCCCTCCCTCTGCCCTTAGCGTTCTGAAACCACAGCTTGGCAAGGCGCGTAATAAATTTTCTCTTGACGGTTTTCTCTGCCATCGTTGGAGGACATCTATTTGGCTAAAGTGGAAGTCGATGCCAAGCACCACATGGGTATCTGCTGGGTGGATAAATTCTGCCTTTCTCAGAATTTCAGGTGATGCTTTGTATCGAGAAGGATTGTGCAAATAAACGTGCAGGCTGTCCGTGTGTCTCCCAGAGTCCGAAACTGTCTGGTAACGCATCATCCTCGAATGTTTCCACGCGCCTTCTCGGACACGGTCGAACGCGGCGTGGCTCACTCATTCCCAGCGAGGAGGGAGTTTCGGGCCCCACAAGGTGTTCATGGGCCCAGGCGACTCAACTCAAGGACACCCCAGATCTCGCATCTCTGACACTTGGTACTTTAAACGGACCCGGTTTTATTTCCCGTAAACTGTTTATTTTCCGGCGAGATTGATGCTGTTAATATTAGCTTTCAAAATGACAGATTAACATCACCAGTTAATCAGGGCTATTAGCAGATAAATATCTGTAATTCGATCACCAGAGTAATTTCTTTTCCAATAATGTGATTTACAAATGCAAGCGATTAAGTAATTAGCTTACATCTCCATAGATTACCCGCTTCCGTGGCGCACCCGCCTCTTGCCGGTAACCCTGGGAAATGAGAGGCAGCAAAGACTTTAGAAGCTTTCATGGCTGTTATTTTCTCTGTCCTCGTGGGTTCTGAGCATTCCTTGGAAAACGGAAAAGTCCCCAAAAGTTCCCTGCTCCCCAAAAGACGCCGACACCCCGGGCTCCCGCGACCCGCCTTCGTATTACAGAGCACACCAGAACCCGCTCTCCCTGTGGTCTTTCTCGCCGACGCCCCTCACCAGAAGAAGATTGAGAAATATTGTAGAATGATCTAGCATGTGCATCGAGAAGGAAAATAAAATCCGGTGAAATCACAGCTCCTCTGACCACAGGAGGAACTGAATCTCACTAAACTGTGTCATTGGGTTCAGTAGACTTTTCCACCACGCGTGTTTAACATCAACGAAAATCTTCACCAAGAGAAAACAAAATGAAACAGAAATGAAAAACAAAGACTGATGGTATTCAGTTCGGGGAAAAATGCAGGGGAAAAAGGAAATTTCGTCCTCTGCTAGGGAGAGAGTGAATTTGTGCAACCACAGTGGAAGTGTCTAGCAGTATCTACTAACACCAAATGTACACTTGAGGAATCACCCAGCAATTTCCTACCTAGGTGCTTACCTGCCCTGACACACAGATGCCCAAAAGCATCCTATTCATGATGCCACTGTGGGAGAAACACCACTGTTTATCCCTGGTAAAGTGGATTAATCCATTGTAGCACATTCATATAATGGAACCGTGGGCTCCATTGTTTGGGCTGCTATAAAAATACCATAGACTGAGATATTTATAAACAATAGACATTCATTGCTCACAGCTCTGGAAGCTGGAAGTCCAAGATCCCGGCATGGCAGAGGCTGTGTCTGGTGGGGACTCAGTTCCTGGTTCATCGACAGAGAGTGGACCATGGCCACATGCAACAGTGTGGACGATGACCAGCTACTGCAAACATATTCACGCGTGACAGAAGCCAGGCACTAGAGAGTCCACACTCGCCTGTTCTGACCGTGATGGGACCAGAGAGACCCACAGGGACACCCTGTAGATGAAAGTAGGGGCTAGTTGGGTTGCAGAAATGCCTGGGACGGACATAGTGGGGCTTCTGGGGGGCTGATATTTGAATTATTGATCTGCACGATGTTTACTTGGGGGTGCACATTAGCAAGAATCT
This sequence comes from Indri indri, assembly GCA_004363605.1. Classification (NCBI taxonomy): domain Eukaryota; kingdom Metazoa; phylum Chordata; class Mammalia; order Primates; family Indriidae; genus Indri; species Indri indri. The sequence continues at coordinate 9,220 of RJWJ010025952.1, forward strand.
GTTGAGCCATAACTTAGGGCTTGCACGCTTAACAATGTATAGATATTTACCATAGATTGAATGTTTCCATCCTCTGGAAAATTGATATGTCAAAACAGTCTCCCCTAAGGTGATGGTGTGAGCAGGTGGGGCCTTTGGGAGGTGACGAGGTCCTGAGGGTGGACGCCCAGGGATGGGATCAGTGACCTTATAAAAGGGACCCCAGGGAGCTCCCTCGTCCCTTCCGCCACGTGAGGACACAGCGAGAAGGCGCCATCTCTGAACCAGGAAGTGAGTCCCCACCAGACACAGCCTCTGCCACGCCGGGATCTGGGCCTTCCAGCCTCCAGATCTGTGAGCAATGAATGCCTGTTGTTTATAAGCCGCCCAGTTTGTGGCACTTTTTATAGCAGTCCAAACACACTAAAGCAATATTATACTTCAGCAAATGAAAAAGTTAAGAAAAAAGTGAGTTCCCATTAAGTAGGAAAACAATTACAATGTGGAAGAGGAGAAATAAAAGCTAAGCTACCCCAGTGGCCAGTGAGTCCTTTGGGTTTGGGGGCTTCGCCCAAGGAAGGTTCTAGTGCACAAGGAACGGGCTGCTACTTCTGGGTGTAGGGTCTGCTATTTGCAGAAAAGAAATGGCAGTTACTATCAATGTTCTAAATGTCCTAGAAAAGTTGTAAAAAGCATCCCGGGGTGGGGAGACCCTCTTGGAAAGAAGAGATATAGCTGGCTACAGTGCAGAGAGAAAGAGAAAGAAATCATTTTACTACTCATTCCCAATTTTAAGTTAAGTGGCTTCTCTGCGTGGCTGCTTTTGGGGATGGGTGTGGCCTTTCGGCAGCTCTGTAGGAGGTTCTGGTTTTTATTTATATTTTGCTGACTTCTAGTATTCCACGGCATCCGCCCAGCCTGTGTAACTAACTACGTGGCCCTAAATTCCTTTCTAAAATGTCTTGAGTCTCGATGGTTAATTCAGACAAATCCTGGTCTTTTCTGGGAAACACTTTTTTCCTTTAAATCGACGAAGGAAGGCTTTGAAAGGTTGGCCATTTCCTTTATTGTCTGATGCATGAAAAAGTTAGCGGTGGGGATTAGGGAAGGAAGAAGCAATGGGCAAGGGCTGTCTGTTTCCCTGTGTAGGGTGGAGAAGGGCCAGCATCTTGCTTCCACGGGGCAGCTCTCACTGTGGTCCACAGCTCTGTGCCACAAACAGTGGCTCTTCCGTGGCCCCCGGCTCTAAGCATCTCCTGCCCCTCGGTGCTGACTCAGTGACGTCTACTCTGAGCAGTTAGAGCATCTTGCAAAGAAAATGCATAAATACACATGTTTGCAAGGCATGCACGATTGCTGCTGTGAATTCTCTGCTTGTAATCACCCGAGACCACGGCCCAGCCACCTGTCTGACGTGAGCTCCAAGCCGGAGGACGTCCAGCCCCATCTCAACTTAGTCCCAAGTCAACGATCGTGAGGATTCTGGTGCCAAGATGCAAACAGGGACAGCTGGAAGGGGCTCTGGACCTCAGATCTTCGACCCACAGTGCTTTTATACGTGGATGACGAAGCCCCCAAGTCTCAGGTAATAGACCCCACTGTGCACAAGCGAACAGGGAGAGCCGTTCCTTCCCAGGAGCTGACCACAGAGACGTGGGTGAAGACGCCTTTAACGGATTTGGGTTGAGACCCTCCGTGGTTCAGAAAGCCCGGGCTCTCCGGATGCCACAGCTACGTGTCATCGCGACCGCAGGTGGGGGTTGAAAGGGTGAAGAACAAACCAGCTTTTGCTTCCAAGTTTACCGTTGCACCTCACCAGGGAGCTGCTCAGACAGGTGCGAGTGTCAGAGCCAGGGGGACCCCGCTGAACAGACACAGATGTCCTCCGACTGGCAACGGGGCATCCCCAGGAGCGGTGGAGAGACAGGGGGAGGAAACAAAGTCACAACGCGCTTCCCCCTGGGATCCCCTTTCGGGTCCGTAAGACGCTGAGTTCAAAGCTCCCCGGGATGCAGGGTCCGACACCTCCGTATTTGAAAGCCCTGAGCTGAGACTCAGAAACGCTGCGCTTCCCCAAAGACCAAAAACTGATGTCAGTTGGAGCGCGTCCAAACAAACAAACAACAGCAAGCACAAAAAAAATCTTTCCGGGAACAGTGAAGACCCTGTTCCAAACAGCAGTGAGTGCAGATGTCGGGTGTGACCGGCCATCCCCCGGGGACGCCTGTGTTCACCTGCGGCAGCCTGGACAGGGGGCCGCAGCCTGCATCCCATTCGCTGATTAGCATGGGCTCCCACGTGCGTGGGTGGAGACGCGGTCCCCGAGCATCTCAGATCTCCTCCGTTTCCCGGGTAACCGCCTCCCTGCACGCCGGAGCCCGCCCCGCTCCTCCCATCCTGCTGGCGGTGCGCGGGGCACCGGGAGGAGCTGGGGCCACTGTGAGCCTCACCTGTCAGCCCCGCGCAGGAGCCGTTTGATCACGCGGCCGCCCGGCCCTCCCAGACCCCGCGCGTGGTGATCACAGCGCCCTGCTAATTCACTCAGCTATCCGGATCCTGTGGGAGCCGCACCCCGAGATCTGCCGGTCGGTATCTGATTTTCATCTCCAACGCCAGCCGGCTCCAGGCGCGCGGTGTGGAAGGAATTATGGATCTATTTATTTCTGGGGATGACGGAGCCCTGGAGGGGCCGGTGGGACGGGTCACCCAAGGACAACAGCTCAAAATGGGATTCTCGGCACTGGCTCTCTGTGGCTGCGTCTCTGCGTCTGGCAGAAACATCTCTGTTACGAGCTCAGTTTTGTTCTCCTTAAATTTCTAACCCCCAGGACCTCAGACGGTGGCTGTGTTTGGAGATGGGTCTTTAAAGAGGTGATTAAGGTAAACTGAGGTCACCGGGGTGGGCCCTGATCCAGCAGGACTGGTGTCCTTATAAGCAGAGGAGATGAGGACACAGACACGCACAGAGGGACGACCCCGTGAGGACTCAGGGAGAAGACGGCGTCTACACGCCCAGGAGAGAGGGCTCAGGAGGAACCAGCCCTGAGACACCTTGATCTGGGACTTCCAGCCTCCAGGACGTGAGACAATAAATGTCTGTGGTTTAAGCTGCTTAACTTGTCGTATTTTTGTACGGCAGCCCGAGCAGATGGAGATAACCCTGTTTTTAGATGCCACTTACCATGGGTCAACCCCAAACAATCATCTAAGTTGCACAAGTGGCTTCTTTTGAAACGCATCTATGAATTTAATAAGTAAACGCAGACTGGTGGTGCGTCCCTGGCGATCAGATACTTGTGTCCCCAGGAATGTTGTTAGGACCTTAGTCATTCACGCTTGCCGCTGCAGCCAAAGCAGTGAGCTCTCATCTGCTCCTCGAGAGAGAGACGAAAACCACATTGGCGTAGAAGCTTGTGTCTCCTGGTCTTTCTTGTGGATGGAACGGTTTCTCTCTGATTAGGAAACGCCCTGCGGCTGCACTCACGGCCAGACAGTGGAGAAGACAGGTCTGGATTCTGCACCCGGGGTGCCCACACTTCTCAGGAAGCATCGATACCCCTCTGGGATCGTTGACTGGTCCAGACCATGACAGGATAGACAGAGGGTCCCCCCAACACCACCATCAACCTCCTCCTCATTCCAACACCCCGGGATCAGAGGCAGCTCGTAACAGTCAAGGCAACATCACCTTTGCCGTGGCGAGGCCGCTGCAGGGAGTGAGGTGATCTCAGAGTAGTATGATCATGGCCAACATTGGAATTACTATCAATTAGAGGGGACTGTTGATTTATGCATTTTCTTTTCTTTTCTTTTCTTTTTTGAGACAGAGTCTCACTCTGTCACCCAGTGCAGTGGTGCAATCACAGCTCACTGCAGCCTCCAACTCCTGGGCTCCAGCGATCCTCCTGCCTCAGCCTCCCAAGTAGCTGGGACTACAGGTGTGCACTATCACGCCTGGCTAATTTTTCTATTTTTTGTAGAGACGGGGTCTCACTATGTTGCTCAGGCTCGTCTCAAACTCCTGACCTCAAGCGATCCTCCCGCCTCGACCTCCCAGAGTGCTGGGATTACAGGCGTGAGTCACCGCGCCCGGCTGATTTATGCATTTTCTGAGCTTGATGTGTTGGTCCTGGGCTCCTTCAGGGTGCAAATCTAAAGCCGTTCCCTGGGTCTCAGAAGGAAGCTTCCATGAATGTTCTAGAATCTGACCACCAGCGCCAACGGCTGTCCTCAGATGCCTCCTCCCTGACATCTGTCTTTCCCTGTGCTGCTGGTGAGTAGCGGAAGGGGCGCTCCCTTGGCCTCCCGTCTTCCTGTTGGAATATCTGGACCCGCCCAAGGAAGGGCTTTGCACGCCAAGGGCAAAGGTGCAACATGCCAACGGGACACTTGCAGTGTGTTGTCAGAGCTGGGCATGTACCTGTCACGACACCACCCACCTTCTGTCAGGAGAAGCACGTCCCAGGGCCCAGCCCAAAGCCCAGGGAGGGAGGATGTGGTTGGTGCTCACAATTCGTTCCATGCCTATAATCCACTCCACCACCACCATGCAACTGGCATTTCTCTTCCTTTTCCTTCTCTTACAGAAGGAGTTTTGGTAACAGATGACTCATCCGTGAATCATCACACTTATGGAGAGAGGACAGACAGACATTGACCCTCGATGGTGGACTTGGGCCTGCGGCAGAGGCAGGTGGAACTTTGAGGAGACTCCTTTTAAGAAGGGGGTGAGTGTATTATTGGCTGTGCCAACGGTGGTTACTGATGAGTCAGGATTTGCCAGGAAAACAGAACCAACGAGATAAATATTAATGCTATGAAAAGATACATTTGTGCAAAAAGATTTATAAGGAATTGGTTTACACAGGAGGGAAGGCTGACAAGTCCCAAGATGTGAAGTAAGCAAGCTGGACACCAAGGAGCTATGATGGTGTGAGCTCCAGTGTGAGGGTCCCAGACCCAGGACAGCTGAGGCTGTGAGCTCCATTCTGAGGGTCCGAGACCCGGCAGAGCTGAGGGCGTGAACTCCAGTGTGAAATGCAGCTGTCTCAATACCCAGCAAGAACGGATGTTTCAGTTTGTATCTGAGCATAGAAGAAGACCAATGTCCCAGCTTGCTACGCTGAGATAGGATGACATTCCCCTTGCATCGGAGGCACGGGGAGGGTCATTCTTTTCATTTTATTTTGCTTTCTCCTGTTTGGGGAAGACCCGCCCCAGTGGGAGGACGTGTTCCCTACTCAGTCCACTGAGTCAAGTGCTAATCTCATCACGAAACACCCCAGAAACACACCCAGAGTCACGTTGTCCAGACACCTGGGCACTGCAGGTACCCAGAAGAGTTTACAGGTGACATTAACCATCATGGCTATTTATGTTAGAAAGAGCAATTTCTTTCCTTTCTTTCGGTTTTTAAATTTTTTTTCTTTTTGTTTTTCTTGTTTCTTTTCTTTTCTTTTCTTTCTTTTTTTTTTTTTTTTTTTTTTTTTTTTTTTTTTTTTTTTTTTTTTTTTTTTTTTTTTTTTTTTTTTTGGTTTTGATTTTGTTGCTAGTAGTCTAAGAACTGGACATGCCGATGCCGGCTACCACACGGGGCTGTCCGCGGCGGACACTCAGCATCCGTGACGGTCCTCACTCAAGGGGACAAGCCTACCTCCCACTGTGAGAACCTCAAATGCTGTACACCCCCAGGGCAGCACCCCCTGACCACTCGGACCCCGACTGCTAGCAGCGTTCTCAGACGGGGCCCTTCTCGGTAATGCCTGCCCAAGTCTGTGCTTTCTCTGATGCCTCCTTACATGGGAACGCATGCTTGCGTGGGAACACCTGCTTGCAAGGGAATGCATGCTTGTGTGCGAAGTTCCAAAGCACCGGAGAACCCACATGGGTTTTGAAAATGCCATGTCCTGTAAAAGAGGAGATAGAAACGTCGACTCCTTTGCTGTGTTACAGTGAGAAGCCACACGACCTCTCTGAACTTCAGCCGCTTCATTTGTGAAATGCTGAGGTTCGACTTAAAATACTTTCCTGGGGTCTTTTCTGTTCTGCAATGTTTGGAGTCCACAATCAGCCCGGTCGATGCCTTTGTTCCTGGCGTGAGGGCATCTTGAGCAAGGCCGGTGGGTATTCGGTGCCTGCAGTCGGGGTCGGGCATCAAAGACCTTTCGGGGCCAGGCCTCAGCTAACCACGCTCCATGTTGGGTCTGATATCAGAGTTGCTTTGAGGAAATCAGACTCACCGCTTAGCAATTTCAGCACAAGAAAAATGAAGCATTTTTATGACCCCGTAGCTCCACTTCTGCTCGGCCAACGGGGACTCAGAACTTACTTTTGCGCTCTCTGACTTTTCGATATTAAAAATTCCGTCTCATAAAACGTGGCTCTACCAGGCATCAAAGCCTTGCACATTCCTGACCGATTTAGATTTTTTTTTTTTTTAATATGCAGAGAAGCACACAAATCACTTCACCTTCCTCCTCTCCGGGCAAGATGGTTCATGGCATAACTTTTTATCCCGTAAGCGTACGCGGGGCCGTTAGCACCTTTGGAGCAAGCGTGGGTTGGGTTGGATCGATCATAAATACTGCTACGGTTGGGGGTCCGTGGCGTGTTTCGAAAGTTCGACTTTCACAAGGTTACACACGCAGGGTGTTTGCCTTTCTGGGAAGTCGTAGAGCGCCCTGGATTGCTGTTCATAATTCTCCCGACATCGTTACCTGCCTTGAACCTTGGACACCCAGGAGAGAAAGCGGGACAGTGTTGTATTGCCATCCCACCAGGGAAACAGCAATTGCACCAATGTCTTCAGCCCACCCTGCAGTAGCTGCCGGCTTGAAGGCACAAGCTGGTTTTTTGAGGACTTTACCTTTTTTTTTTTTTTTTTTTGCCAAATCTCCAGCAAGACACCCGAACGTACGCTTTGCCATTATTTCAACCCATCCCTCGTGTTCCTGCGAGCATCAATCGGCTGATTGTCTTGCAGGGATGAAAGGTCCCTCAGAAGCAACCCCACACATAAGGTTGCCGTGTGGCGCAGATTCCGAAATGCATAATTAAACCGTTAAGTCACAGACCTGAGCTTTCATATTTCAACACGTTTCCTACGCGCCCCGACCGGGCGCTCACTCATTTTCATAAAACGTCGTTGCCAAAATGTGGGAAGGAGGATTGGCGGATTCCTGAGTTTTATGTTCCTTCCAACGGACTCTCTGTGTGGCCCTGATGGAGGCACCTCGGGGCTCCGTGGGCCAAACGAAAGTTGGCGAGGACGCCTGCCGCCCACCTCTCTACCTACCTCACAGCCGGCTCCGCGGGGAAGTTCGTTTATGCCTGGAGAGGTCTCTGTGCCGCGTCAGGCTCTGAGTAATTCCCCGAGCTCTCCTCCCTTCCAAGTGCGCGGGACGGAGTGTTCGCCCAACACCACACGCGCGTGGCTCTGTGGCTGTCCCGTCCCGGCCCCAACCGGGTCTCACCCCTGAATCTGCACGTACGTCTCACGCCCGTTAAGCAACACGCTTCGTGTTGTGTCGTGATCCACCTTGCTCCCCGCCTCCCGAACTAATAATCTGCTCACGCTCATTTCATGGCATGCCTAGATGCTCCCATGCATATAATCACCTTTGCAGGATTGGGGATATTTTTTCCCCTCTTCTTGTTATTTTTAGGCAGACTTTAATGTGGGCGGTACCTGGATGAGAGTCCTCACGTTCCTGTATGTTTAAGGCTACGTTTGCAAAGTTGGAAGAAAAGCAAAGTTAGAAGAACAATAGATGTGTGCATTTCAGACTAAAAATCAGTGCCATGTCTTTAGGGGAAGGGAAGACGCCTTAGGAGACTTCTCATGGGATTTATGCACCACAGGAGGGCGTGGAGGCTCCCTGCATAGGGCATGGGTTTGGGGGTTACACGTACATGGCAAGAACCGCAAGATGTGCAATGCACAGTTCAATAGTATTTAGCCTTCGCAAAGACGGAGATCTTGTCGTTTGCAACAACACGGATGAGCCTAGAGGACGTCATGCTCAATGAAATAAACTGGGCATGAAAAGACAAAACATTGCATGTTCTCACTGATCTGTGGAAGCTAAAAAAGTTGATCCCATAGAAGCAGAGAGTAGGATGGAGGTTACCCAGGGCCAGGGAACTGGGAAGACGTTTTCCAAAGGATGCAAATTTTCAGTTACGCGGGAGGGATATGTTTTTGAGATCTTTTGCACAGCTGGGTAACTACGTTAATAATAATGTATATTTCAGAATTGCTAAAAGAGCCCATTTTAGGTGTTTTCATCACAAATAAATAATAAGTAGTCGAGGCAATGGAGTTGTGAATTAGCCCAGTTTGATGATTCCACAACGCCCGCGTGTATCAGAACGTCACCTCGCAGCCCATAAATACACATGATTATCATTTTCCAGTTAAAAGTAAAATGTAAAACACAATGTTTGTTCCTGAATTGCTTGCTTTTTTTTTTTTTTTTTTTTTTTTGGTATGTACGGAGCCTTAATCAGGTAACCGTGAAACCAGTTAACACTTCGAATTTCAGTTGTGAAGACCCAAGAAAGGGAAATTGTAAGCTTGAAGGAGAATGCATTTCCAAAATAGCAACAGGGGAGCAAAGAGGGTGCAGAGAGAAACTTTTTAGCAAATGTGCGGAATTCCACCTAATCGTGAGGAATTAACAAAGCCTTGGTACACGCCGAACATCTCTGAGTTACACAGCCTGGAGTTTCCACCGTGTCCCATCCGTATCCTTTAAGTATTACCCCAAAAACTGTTAAATATCAGAGTTGTTTTTCCTCCTAGAGAAAAACTTTGTTACCATCAAAAAAAAAAAAAAAAAAAAAAAAAAAGCTCTCGCCATGTATTGAAAACACTCAATTACCCATCTGTGATTGATGTACATGTATGTAGCAAAATACCGTCTTTCCCCCCGACCGCCGAACGCCTGCTGCGCTTCTGAAACTGCCTTTCGTGTTGGAATCAGTCCTGATTTTTTAAAAAATTAATTTCCATGTTTGCCTTGGGAGAATGTTTTTGATCAGCGCTGCAAATTTCTGCCTGGCAGCCTAAAGTTATCACAGGTGCGGGAACATATTGACATCGTTAGGGGGCTTAGCCAGGCCCCCGCGAAGGCAGCCGCGTGCAGTATACACAGGTCGCCGTTGTTCAGAGTCAGAACGGAGAGTGCAGTTCTGCCTGTGCGTAGACGTGGGAAGTGGGTCCACCCGGGGATTAGACCTGGGCTCCGGGCGTGGGGCTGCTCCAGTTAGGGGAACCTCAGCCCTCCCGAGCCCAGGCGCTAATGGGCGACCCCCAAATCCTGGACGGGCTGCGGCTTCATCTCCTCTGTCTTCTGTGTGCAGACACACAAATGCAATTGAACGCCCTGCTCAAAATGAAACAGAGAGATCAAAGGATTTGGAAAAGACCCTCCGACGGAGATTACGACAGGTCTCCAGTAACCTAAAAAGGACCCCAGTAGACAGAACCAGGGTTAGCTTGTGTGCAAAGCATGAGGCCAGACGCATTTGTCCTGAAAACCAACTGCATGTGGGTTTAGCAGAGGGAGCCCGGATTCCCTTCCCGTGCCTCTGACAGAGGGAACTCGAGTCTCTGCTGCTCTGGCAACATTTAAAAACTTAGATAGAGCGAGGGTGGTTTTAAAAACATATTTTGCTGGTGCGAAACCTACACGACATGCTTTGTAAGGAAGAACTGTCCTACCGAGGTGGGGTTAACGACAGCATGGAAGGAAATAGAATTCTATGGTCGCAGGTGCTGATAGAAACAGAATTAGGTAACATGTTTCATATTTACTGTTGAATTCACAGGCAGATATTGTGTTATTAAAAAAAAATGCCTTTTCCCTGCATTTTGCTTGTTATAGAAACATTAGCAAACTCAGGAAAATTTAAGAAGCAAATTACCCCGTTGCTATTTCCACGTTGCCACGATGATCACCGATAACTTTTGTGTGTCTGTTAATCCTGCTGTGTCGTTCACGGCTACGGACGTAATTGTATCATAATGTCTGATCGGTTACTTTGTTCTTTTTGTCAGCATAATTTTGAATCTCCCCAAACTTTCCTATAAAAACACAGAGTATATTTCTATACCCAAGTTCACAGCTCAAGCATCCGTCGACAGGTGAGTGGACAAACAGAATGTGCTCCCTCCGTGCTGTGGAATATTATGCAGCTCTGAAAAGGAACGAGGCTCCGATACCTGCTACAATATGGATGGATCTTGGAAACCTCATGCTCCGTGAAAGAAGCCAGACACAGAAACCACACATTGTAGGATTCCATTTGTATGAAATACCCAGGATAGGCAAATCCACAGAGACAGAAAGCAGAACGGTGGGGCTGGTGGAGGGGAGGCGGGGAGTTAGTGTTTCACGGGTACAGAGTTTCCATTTGGGAAGATGAGAAAGTTCTGGAGACGGATGGTGGTGAGGGTTGCACAATAATGCAAACGTGGAAATTTACACAGTTCAGAAAATTTACTAAAATGCACATCCTGAAACACGAATGTATCGTTTCCAGAGCAAGTGAAAGTAACTGAAATAAAGATAACCATTATATCATGGGAAAAAAATGGTCAAAATGGTAGATTTTATATTATGCATGTTACACCACAATTTTTAAAAGTTATATTGCCACACGTGGGAAAAGAAACAGATCACATGTGGAAAAGGGGTGCCTATGTTTGGTAAGCATGGAAATTGGACAATATTTAGTTTTAAAAAGGCAAGAAGTGTTCCAAACAAGAAAATGCTTAAAATGGTACGTCTGTTGTTATATATTAATATATTTTGCCAAAACAACAACAAAAAAAGTGGAATAGGGAAGTGGTATAGCCATCGAGTTAGGGAATCTTCCCAACTTAGAGAAAGGGTTTGCTCTGTCACCCAGGCTGGAGTGCAGTGGCATCATCACAGCTCCCTGCAGCCTCAAACTCCTGGCCTCAAGCGATCCTCCTGCCTCAGCCTCCCAAGTAGCTGGGACTACAGGCATGTACCACCACACTTGGCACATTTTTTTTAAAAAGATGGGGTCTTGCTTGTTGCCCAGGCTGGTCTCAAATTCCCAGGCTCAAGTAATCCTCCCTCCTTGGCCTCCCAAAGTGGTGGGATTACAGGTGTGAGCCACCACACCTGGCTGAGTTTTTTTGCTCAGAATCCATGGAGCTCTCTTGCCAAATGAAATCTATGTGAAAGCAAAAGATAAATGATACTTAAAAAATAAATATGGCGGCGTAAAGCATTCGTATTCCAACAAACACAAAACTCGGAGCTCCAACCTACGACGGCAGTTCAGCACAGAAGCACTTCTCCCCCTCCAAACTCAGGAACCAAATAGATTCGGAACCACTCACTACCCAAGCTTGTTCCTGACCGCTTGACTTTCAAACTTGAGCATAGAATTATCTCCCACATTAAGGGACATTTGCAAGTCTGATACCTTTTTGTATCTTGTTGGCTCAGTCAAAAATGAGACAGAAGGATCCAACATTACTATTCTCACCACGATTCTCTGAAGGAAGCATCCCCACGTTATCGATGGGAGACTTAAACTTGAGTAGTTTATGTAGCTTAGTGATGCTCTCCCAGCTAGCGAGTGGAAGAGCTATGATTTGAATTCAGATGAATGAGTTTCCTGGGGGTGTACAACAAATAACCACAAACTCACAGCTTCCAACTACAGAGATCCATCGTCTCCCAGTCCCGGAGCCCAGGAGTCTGAGACGCAGGTGTCTCGGGGCCGCGCTCCCTCCGCAGGCTCCAGGGGAGGCTCCTTCCTGCCTCTTCCAGCTCCTGGGGGCTCCAGGCATCCCTGGGCTTGTGGCTGCATCACTCCGGTCTCTGCCTCCATCTCCACGTGGCTTCTCCTCTGTGTCTGTGTCTCCTCTGCTGTCTCTTTGGAGGACATCTGTCATCGGGTTTAGGGACCTCCCTAATCCAGGGCGGTCTCATCTCGAGATACTTAACTAATTGCATCTGCAGAGATGCTTTTTCCAAATAAGTTTCTGCTCGCAGTTTGCAAGGGGTTAATATGTGGAGATCTTGTTCAGGTCACCCAGGACAACAGGACTTTCAATTTTTCCTGCTCCTTCCATAGTCCAATGTATTAAATACTTCAGAGCCTAGTTTAGCATGCACCTTATAAACGAATCATCATGCCTGCGAGATCACTCTTTGCAGAGGGAGACAGCAAAAAGCAAATTATGCCTAGAGGATTTTCTCCACTTCAACACACCCAGGTGTTGAAAGGAGGAGATACATGTGTAAAATTTAAAAAAAAAAAAAAAAAAGAAAAGTTGAATCTCTTTCAACGGAGTCTGGTGTGGAAAGCGTAGGTGGACTCAAATCAACTTACATCGTCATTTGGCTGCGCAAAAATGTGCGTAGAGTTAACGCTATTGTACACTTTAAAATTTGTAAATCATCAAATAAAAAAAAAATCATCCTTGGGCGGAAAACATTTTCCACGTGTTTTCTGCAGCATTCACAAGATGTACGATAGAGCTGCTGTTTGAAACAAAAAAATTCACATTCTTCAGCATCTGTCTCTGACCATGTCAGTCAAAATTGCAAACCAAAATGCATCCGACTCTCTCCAGCGCTGGAGTCAGACTTCATTTCATCCGTGAAACTGCGTGCGGCAGGAAAGAAATATTTTGCAAGCCTATGCTGTCAGATTGGGCTAATTCAGCTAATTAAAAGTATCAGCGAGACATGCGAACTCGTGCAACCAGGCGACGTTCAACGGATCCTTTGCCGATAGAATTCCTTTGTCAGCAGGAAAAATCGTAATTTCTTGCCTAGTCTGAGGTATTAGTACCAGCGTCTTGGGTCTACATCACTTAAGGATCCAGAGCAGTTTGAAAGCCAAGGCAGCAGCTTTAATCACGTTCCCGATCGGAGAGTTCGTCTGTCTTCCCAGCCTCTAGGATGGCAGCGCCCTACATGCCGTGACCTTGAGAAGGCATTCGGGCGCCTCATTTAGGCAAAGGTTTTGGGGACGCCACTCGCTCTTTTTTCTGCCTTCCAACTTACGTCACGCCGTGTTAAAACCCGATTTAACTGCGCAGATCTTTGTCGTGTTGGGCAAGTGTCAGGTGTTTAACAGAGCATTGATCGGACGCCACATTCACCAGCGAGAACATATTGTACAAATACAGACAAAGTGGAATAATTTGCATCTCCGGTTGCGCGTAGACAGAGAATGAATTTTTCATACAGTCTCGGCTTTGAACTCAGTCATTACTGTTGGATGCAACGCTTTGTATTTTCCTCTGAAGTCTGTTCTCTGACATCCGCACTCAGGTTTTTAGCAGGTTGCTTGTTTTGACAATTGAATGAGAATTATCCTAAAACTATTCCCCCCCGCCCCCCGTTGTGGGTGAAGTGCTGACTGATGCTGTATGAATTTGCATCATGAAATTTAAATTTGGTTATCATATATTTTATCTATTTTTTTGTTTTTTTATCATTATATTTTAATCAATGACATCAGGTTCACTGAAGGAAGTGATACTTATATTTCATGCTGACTATTTTAACAAAAAAGCTTTGCAAAAACCAAGGACTTTACAACTCTTCTGTAAAATGTAAATGTAAATAATCTCTCATAAAATGTCATCCCCAAAATATTTTGTAAAATATTAACTCATAACCTAAGTGGACATTTTCAGCAATTCCGTCCCTATGAGACATAACCGTCTTCTAACTTCCTTGTCTTTGCGGCACCGTCTGATGGTTTGCGACGGCGCATTCATTTTGTGTTCTGATGCTCACGTCTGGGATGACAGGGACAGCTTCTCATGTGACCTTGAACCACATCAGACACTTTGCACCCACTTTTACATGACAAAAAAAAACCTTTTATTTTTGTATTTATGATCTATGTTGTCTTAGTCTGTTCAGGCTGCCACGACAAAATGCCATAAATTGAGTGGGTTATAAATAACACGCATTTATTGCGCACAGCTTTGGAGGCTGGAAATCTGAGATCCCGGCGTGGCAGAGGCTGTGTCTGGTGGGGACTCAGGTCCTCGTTCATAGATGGCTCCTTGTCACTGAGGACAGCAATACATTGTTACCAGGATAAGGATACAGTGTTACTGAACATGACGATACAATGTTGCTAAATGTAAAGAGACAATTCTATTGGGGATAATGATACCATCAATCACGTGCACATTTGTGCCCTGGTACCCGCCACGCCGCTCGAAGAGAACATCATGATCACGCCTGTTTCATGAATGTAAACTTCCAGACTTGGAGATTTAGGAAGCTTGTCCAAGCCTCCCAGC
>RJWJ010025953.1:0-23406 GCA_004363605.1 Indri indri
TAGAACTAAAAGAAAAAAATTCACAAATAAAGAAATCACTTCTAAGGCTAAACAACTTGTGAGGATTGACTTAAAATTACAGTGCTTTTTGGTATTATTCTGTAACCCGAGGTATCTGAAAGGCTTTAGTTTGCATTTTAAAATACATGCTTAAAAATAAAAGTATGGGCCGGGTCCTGTGGCTCACTCCTGTAATCCTAGCACTTTGAGACACTGAGGCAAGCAGATCACTTGAGGTCAGGAGTTTGAGACCAGCCTGCGCCAGAGCAAGACCCCGTATCTACAAAAAAATAGAAAAGTTAGCAGAGGGTGGTGGCGTGTGCCTGTCAGTCTCAGCTACTCGGGAGGCTGAGGCAGGAGAATCGCTTGAGCCCAGGAGTCTGAGGTTGCAGTGAGCTATGATGAGGCTACTGCACTACCCAGGGCCACAGGGCAAGACCCTGTCTCAAAAAAATAAATTAAAATATATGTACATTATATTAACAATTATTAGATGTATATTAATTGATGACTTAAAATAATTTAATGAAAATATTTACTGTTCATACCCAGTGAAATTTATTTTAATATATTATTAACTGGTATAACTTGACTAGTAAGGGAAACAGGTATAGATAAGAGCAGTACAAATTTTAAGCTGAAATTGTTTTCAGGCCAAACTTTTAAAAACTATTTTTCTTTGTAATTGATAATACCTTTTAAGCTTCCATTATCACCCAAGTTCCAAACATTTAGTTTTAGCAGTATGATCAGAATTTAAACCCATTACACATGAATGATTTGTTGTAAGAATGAAAGATTGCTTTGGTAGGTTTTGTGAATTCATGCATTCAAGGGAGACAAGGGACCTAAAATATAAAGGCTCAAAATTTCTATTATTTTGGAGAATGTTTCTCTTACACTCCAGTCAAAGCCAGAAAATTTACAAATAGCCTCTTTAATACTACCTCGGGTGAACATCCTTGCACCAATGGCTGAGTTCTGTGCAGCCAGTTCAATTATGCTCTGTAAGGTAGTTCTAGTAAAACTATTCCCAATTTGAAATGGGTTTCTATAGGTTCCAAAAAAGGGCAAAAAGTACTTCAAAATAATTGTTAACTCAGAAAGGACCTCTAGGGTTCTATTTAACAGAAATTATACACTGGCTTCCACAAAATGGTTTTTCTATTTAGGTAAGCCATTCAGTCGAAAAACGAAATGGGCCATAATAGCATTTTTGCTGCTTAAAATTTCATTGCAATGGCTCCCATTCTACTTTTCTCAGTGGAATGTGAAACCTTATACTCAAAAGCCAAAAAGAAAAAAGGAAAAAAAAGGAGAGAGAGAAAGAAATCCTGTTTTGTGGGTTTAGAAAATATTGTTTTAAGTGATCTGGCTCTGAGGTGGAGTTACAATGGAATATTCCTTTAGCCAGTGGCACAGACGGACATTTCTGGATGAGATTCTGCCCCCTTGTAGTGGAACGTGATGTACATTTTGATTCCCTGGCATGCCTACACTAATACCCATCTGTTAAGATGGCATTGTTCCTAAAAAAAAGTTGTTTTGCCAGGTTCCCAGAAGTCCTAGGTGTCTGGCATATGTATACATTTCTAAAGGTATTTTCCAGAACTAAAAAAAAAAAAAAAAAAAAAAAAAATCATGAGAGCTTAGCTTGGGGTGCTTTCTCTTAGAGAATAATTTCATTGGTAGGCTATTACATGCAATTCTATCACTAATATGTAAATTTCGGTATAATTATCCTTTCCTGTGTTTGAAATTGGGAAATTTGCATGTGGAAAAAATTCATTGAGACTTAGAACTAATAATAGCTTATCTTATGTATAAGCAATCCACATTCATCATAGCTGTTCTTTTTCAGGGATACTTACATGTTTTCATTCATGTTATTTTGATCAGTTCTAGCAAGTATCCCATAAGATCATTTGTTAGATAGTAGAACTTTCAGGAGGACTGCTGTGACCAATTTTGAGCTGGAAATCCATACTTCAGAAAGTTAACAAAATAGTCTTGATTGCCTCAAGTTAAAAAGCGCAGAAATGGCTCAAGTTAAGTCAAACAATGGAAATCCTTTAGAGCTCTGGAGCCCACAGAGGGTGATTGGGTGATTGAATAATTTGGTTACTGAAGAGAAGACATCCCGTTGCTTAGCTACAGGATTCTGGGTGGCAGCTCTTTTCCCTCTCACGTTTCCTGGCGTTTTGTTTTTGTAAATGTAGTTTCTTGCAAATGAGAGAGTCTGCATGCAGATGTCCACATTGCAATTGTTTTGATTTGTAAAATGAAACAGTATTAGAGGAAGAAAAATACTGGGAGATGTAAAATTTGGAGAGGATTCCCCCCCCATCCCCGTGTTTCACTGCTTAAGTAGATTAAATTAAATAATATAAGACATTGTAGAAACTGATAATATTGATATGCATATTGCAAGATGAAGCATTTTTATTATAGCACTGGAATCAAAGTATTTTTTGTTTCTTTAAGAATAATGGCTGTGTGTTGAAAACAGAAACACCTGCTGCATATATATGCACTGAAAAACATTGATATCCAATCTACTCAGTGAAAGGAAGAGTTTTCCCCCCAAAATCCACATCAAATATTTTATAGACATATTTATGTATATAATTTATATATTTCATCTTTGATCATATTTGAGTTAAATTATCACTCTTTGCTTTATATTCTACTTTCTGTATCAAGTTCCTTAAACTAAGGTAGAAGGTATAAATTGCAATAATTTCTATAATTATTATAGCAGATCCTATAAAAAATCATCATCATAGGTGCATTAAACGATATGTTTATTTTGTGGTGTTAAAAGGTTATTGAATTATTGGATTAAATAACAAAAGATTTTTTTTTTTTTTTTTTTGAGACAGAGTGTCACTGTGTTGCCCGGGCTAGAGTGCCATGCTGTGGCATCATCCTAGCTCACAGCAACCTCTAACTCCTGGGCTCAAGCAATCCTTCTGCCTCAGCCTCCCGAGTAGCAGGGACTGCAGGCATGCGCCACCATGCCCGGCTAATTTTTTATTTTTTGTATATTTTTAGTTGTCCAATTACTTTCTTTCTATTTTTAGTAGAGACGGGGTCTCGCTCTTGCTCAGGCTGGTTTCGAACTCCTGAGCTCAAACAATCCTCCCGCCTCGGCCTCCCAGAGTGCTAGGATTACAGGCGTGAGCCACCACGCCCGGCCAACAAAAGATTTTTAATACAGTTCCATGGAGAAGATATTTGGCTATGTTTAAAAAATCATTGGTAAAGAAATTGTGAAGTCAATTCAAAAGTTTGTAAAACTAAGAGAATCATTGTGTGCTTGTATCCTTTAGGTTTTCCTGATTTTTAGACAGAGTAAAAACCTAATGTCTTTGAATTTTTTTTACTACTGTTAATTACGTATAGCACTGGATAAAGAGCATTAAAACGATAGTGAAAGAAACTATTGTTAGGCTAAGAAAGCCAATAAGGCTTTTCATGATAGATTGAAACTATACATTACCACACAACATGAACTTTGTAATTGATTTGATTGTAAAAAAAATAAATGTTTTAAATTAAAAAAAAAAGTCCTACAGGTAGAAGACACTCATTTATGGACAAATAAACCTTAAAAATGTGAAAGTGAGAAAGAATAAAATAAATTGGGGACCAAGAAGAGAAATGTGAAATCGTCATCTTGACATCATCAGTGACACCATCAGTGTCCTTACCACACGCAAAATGTGGGGAAACCAAATCAAGCAAACAAATAAAAGATGTCCTGGGAAACCAGGACAATGCTAAAAGAAAGGTTTTACAGAGGATAGAAGACTTATATTGGGTTTCAACAGAATACTATGATTTGTGAGCAGAGGAATGAAGATGGATATTCCAGTAAGAAAAAATAGTGAAAATAACAAAGAACTATTGAGTCAATACTCTACCATTAAAAATTTCTTTTGAATCATTAAAATGTCTATCAATTCCATTAAGGAATAAAGTTTTTGAACATGGTAGAGATAAAATGTCAATCAAGAAACTAATTTAGCATCTTCCTTTGGACATATTCAGACAGTCAAGTAGATACATAGACAGGTAAGTATACTTGTGATTTATGTTCCATTAAGATTATATGATATCATTTTTCAGAGAATTTATAGGAAAAAAGACTGGAAGAATATACCTTAAAACCTATACTTTATGTTCTACAGAACCTTTTTATAGTATTATTTTGGTTACCTATATTTTCTAAGTGCTCCAAAATATACATGTCTTACTTTTGTAAAGTGAAAAAAATCTACCTATAAGTTTAAAAAGGTGGGAGTCTTCATTATGTCCTTGGGCTATTGCCCAACAATGTCAAATTCTTACCCTTTAGGTTATTATTGACTTTAAAATTAAAAAATGAATCTTTCAAATGAGGAAAAAAGGAATAAGAAAAAAAAATCCTTTCATTACAATTATATTTAGAAAGAGACTTAAGAATAAAATCAGCACAATAGTGGTAGATATGAGTGCGTCATGTTTATCTTGGTAGAATCTAAGAGCTAATGTTCCAAAAAGGCAGAGCAAGTAAGAAAACATCTTTGCAAATAAAGGTATTTTTGAGTGAAATTAATTGTGGAAGAAAATGATAATATTTGAGAGAATAATTTTACATAACTATAAATAGCCTAAGTATGGTGTGAGAAAGACCCCTTTTAAAATTAAAATGTAAGTAAATTTTTTCATTACAAAATCTGTGTGTGTATTATACATGTATATGTATGTGTGTGTATGTGTGTGTATATATGTGTGTGTGTGTATATATATATATATATATATATATATAGCAGGGAATTTGGAAAATATTTAGGTAACTAAAAAGAGTAAAAAAATTTTCTATTGAGTTTCCATCTATAAATATTATTATTCAAGTTTTGGTCTATATTCTTACAGTCTTTACTTTCTCTTTAATGTATGTTCTTTTAAAAATCATATGTATAAATTATTTTGTGGGTTTTTTCACATGATATATTTTAGATATTTCCTTTGTCATTTAATATTCTAATGTATTAATAAAAGTCTAAATCCTCTTCCTAAGATTACCAATTAGTTCTACATTATTTAAATCATACTAGTAAACTAAATGTCCTGAGTGTCTTGTCCCTTTTTGACTTTTTGCCTTTAACATTGTTTCATTTGTCTAGGGTCTTTGAAGGCAGTGACACCAGCATTTTTATTTTGCTACAAAGTAGCTACTTTTTGACTTGCTACCTGTGCTTAAGAAATATAGAAGTCTAAAAATGTACTATACTATATCAAAGCTAGATGATACTTTCAAATGTTATAAACATTCTTAATTAATGCACTTTTTTTTTTCCATTTAACTTGCCTTGGTAAATTTGCATAACTAATGAAAGATATACAGCCCACAACGCAACTCCCTATACTCTAGGTATTTCTGCAAATATGTTTGGGGCTGTTTAAGTTGAATAATATTTATAAATAATGAATGTTTTTTCTCTCTTTCTTCCTCTCCCTAGCTCACCCTTATACTTCAGGCATTGTTCAAATAGCCTGCATACCCAATAAATGGCTTCTGTACAACAACTTATTAGGAAAAAAAAAACAAACCTGATGGGGTGATGACAGATGTTTTTTTCCAGTTGCTTCCTCCAAACAAGAATATTAGATACAGAGCTTTTTCCTGGGTGTCTCTGTGGAAAACCAACGTTTGTATTTTATCTTTTAAGCGTATTGATACTACTAAAAAATGTTTAAAAGAAAAAATTGAAAGTAGTTAGTATGGTGTAAATTTTACTACCATTTTCATCAATAGGCTAAAAAATCATTCTTCTTTTTAAGTTTCAAGAATTCATTAAGCAAATATATGAAAGTCACATACTTTATGAACACAATTCTATAGGAATTACCTCTCTCTAAAGAGAGGTTCTTGCTTTTAGCTTATAATCACAAGACTTCAATTTATTTAAGAATCATCTATTATATGTATTGCTTTAAAAAAGAATGCTTGAAAGGTCAAATTTATGGTATTAGATATATAAATGAGAATCTTGTAAGATAATCCTCACAATAAATACTTAGGGACTATATATTTAATACATTTAGTTAAAGACAATTTGTAGGCTATAATTAATAAGAACCAAACATAATAAATCCATGTAGAAAGAGCATTAAGATGAGATTTAAAAGGTAAGGGCAAAGTAGACTTTAACTTGAGAGGATAATACTTGTTTTTTTTTGCTAATTCCCAACATAGCTTTTAAAAGACTCTGAGGGGAATGACGGACAAACATTATCAGTCACTTTATTTATTTCCTCATGGATTTCATTTCTCTCCCCTTTTCTTTTCTTTCTTTGTTTTTTTTTTCATCAACACTTGGATCTTTTTAAAGTAAAAATGTGTATCATTACAAGAACTGTTTTCCCATATTGTTCTAAATATTAAGTTTAAGATGTATTGAGGTGGCCACATCTGTTCAGGCTGGACCAGGGAATTTTGACAGAGACCAGCATTCCGGTCCCAACTTACTTACATCCCAACTTACTTACCTCCCACTCTTTCACAGCAGCAAAAAAGAAAGTAAGAGGTTTTAATCAATCCAGAAAATTCTTTCCAAATTCAAACAGCTGGTCTGAATAATTTATTCACTTTTTATTTAAACAATCTGCTTTTATTTTTTCTCATGTATTATGCTATTCTAAAAACTATAATGCCCCATCTCCAAGTTGAGAAACCTGAGCCCAAATTCTCTAGCAGAGGGAAGTGCGACTTGAAATAAATGCACTTGTATGTAACAAATGAGAAACAAACGTTATTAAACGAAAGGGTAGAATCAAATGTCCATAGAGAGTCCCAGTACCATTCAGCACACACACACAGTAAAAGGACTAACTACATGTTTCACTCACGTTTCAGCTCATGGCTGTATATTTTTACTTTTCTAACTTTTTTCAATAGGTAAGGTGACAAGCAGAAAGTAGAAGACTCAGTGATGGGAAGATACATTCTTTGTTCTGAATTAGTTTGGAAAAGAATTTACAGCTATTTCCATGATGAGTTCGGAAGAACCTTGGACAACATGTTGAATATGGCTCCCTGGAGTATCTGTTGGTTTTAAGGATCATGGTGCTTTGAGTGGTGTAAGAGGCTAGTGTTATGACAGACTATCTACTCAAGTGAATCGTTCTGCCTTCCTCACTATTATTTCAAGTGGATAATTCATTCTTCGCTTTCCATCTGAAAACATACTGATGTAGAGTGGATGGGCAAAGAATAGCAACAAGACTGCTT
This sequence comes from Indri indri, assembly GCA_004363605.1. Taxonomy (NCBI): domain Eukaryota; kingdom Metazoa; phylum Chordata; class Mammalia; order Primates; family Indriidae; genus Indri; species Indri indri. Next base: position 7,280 of record RJWJ010025953.1, read on the forward strand.
TTTAATCATCAGAGGGCCCATTCTGTATACACACCGTGAGCCAAAGTGCAGGAAGATTTTTTCTTTCAAGGCTGATAAAATGGCTTGGAATCACTTGCCTTTCCAGAACGTTAGCATCCTTGCAGAAATAAGTGATTAGACTTTCACAATGGTGATTTGGAAGGCTGTTGCTCATGTGAGTGAAGGTATTGACCTCTACTTTTTTCTCACCCTCCCCTCACTGCTGCCCCAAATGTTGTAATCTCATAGCTAGACTGTATCAAAGGATGCAGTCCAACCAAAAGGCAGCACACAGTAGTGGTGGGAGAGAGCACACACATTGAATCAGGCCATTTTGATTTGAATCCAGGATCTAGCATTTACTGGCTATGGGATCTTGCGCAAATGAGTTATCCTCTCTAAGCCTCAATTACCTCTTCAAAACATAGCATAGTAACAGTGCCCAAAACATAGAATCAAACGGAAGAACAAATATGAAGGGCTTGACCTTGTACCTGGCATAGAATAAGCACTTAATAAATCTTATTTCACCAAGCTCTTTTCTGAAGAAATGTAATTTCAACTCTCACAAGTACTCTTATACAGAACTCTATTTATGGAACTCCATAAATAGCTTTGCCTCGTTTAAGATGTAAACGTAAGCTGCTGTAGACATACATACACACACACAAACACACACACTTAGTCTTTTGCTGTGTGTCTGTTTCTCTCTCTCGCTTTCATTTTCTTTTTCTCCACACACACACACACACACACACACACACACATACACATATATGCATACACATTTATAAACATAGTCTATGTGTATATATGTACGCACATTTTTTTCCTTGAAATGTACATAAACATATTTGATAATAGAAATATCCATGACTTCACAAAATTTGGATTTATGGGATTGTTAAAGGAACCACAGGACAACATTGGAGTAAGGAGAGAAAAGAAAGACATTAGTGCAAAATCAACATATATAATCACAGGAATGGAGTGCAGTAATTAAATTTATGTATGAAAGTTGTTATTCTGTCTTCTCCCTGGAAAGCTTTACTTTTTTCTACAAGAACTTAATATCAACTGGGAAAATAGTCTTCCACAGTCTCCCCTGCTAACTAATTCCCTTGTTGCACACATAGAGGTACAACAGTTTAATAAAACAAAGAGTGACTTGACATTGCCAGCACTGGGTTGTTTGTGTTCACCTCTGACATTTACAAGTGAAGACATACAGAACCTTCTTTTGTTTCCTGGATAATCGCTCAGGTGTTAAAGAAGAAGTTGATTCAATTTTAAATGGCATGATTTTCTCAAGCCTTGGGAAAATAATTGATGGATTTTCTCCTTCTTTTTCCATAGCTCAAATATACACACTGCAAAGTCATGTCTAACTGTTTAATTTTACAAGACTGAAAATATTGAATTTAAAGCTTAGGTTTTAGTTTAGGTTTATTCCTGGTGTTCAACACTGTCTAAACTTTCACAGGCAAATCGGAAATGAAACACAATTGAAACTAAACCAAGCTTTTTCTGCCTGCAAAGCTGCCTTAATATTTCATTTTATGTTTTCAGATGAAATCTAATGAAAACGTGATTTTGTACAGATTATTTGTCAATTATTCCCTGAATTCCTTCTAAACCGATCTGTGCATTCAACTTGAAGCTTCATTAGAGATCAAGCCAAGTAGTCTTTAAAAAGTACAGGGTTTTGGTGATAGACAGATGGTGGCTTTCATGATGTCAGGAAGTGTCAGATATTATCGTTGGCTGCGGAATGGTGGCTACTATCCAAACAGATTGGGAAACAGACAGAAAGAGCAAGAACACCATTTGTTTTATTTAGATACATTGTGAACAGAAGGAAGCAAGACAGAGCATACTTTTACACATCTTTTTTCCACTCCTTGTGAAAACAGTTTAGGATTTGTTATGTTATATTAGCCCTTTCATTATGCAAAAACATGTGAAATCCAGAGACGCTGGTAAAAGAATTTGTCTCATTGTGATTTTCTATGAAGTTTGTTTATTTTTATAGTTACAGAATGTGATTTTTTTTTTTAAAATCCCTCTCATTGGAAATATTGAATGCTTGAAACAGAGAGAACTGAGCTGAGGCCCTTTAGAAGTGCTACACTGCTAGGAGAGTATTGAAGTAAGTATTGACTTCATGATCCAGAATAAGAGACTCTTAGAAAATATTATCAAAGATTCAGTTACAAAACTGAAAACTGAAGGTGCTTTTCCATGAAGAAACTTAAGAGCTGTTTGTGTAAGGATTTAATTCACATTGGCAGCCAGAGGGCAGTATCAGCTCCAGACAAATGTATTGGGTCCAGTTACAGGATCAAAGCCGAATATTCATCCAGCAGTAGACCTAGGCATCAGGGCAATGTAGTATAGCGGTGGGGACCTTCTTGACCTTAATTTAAAAGAAAGTGGAAATTTGCTGACATATTCAATAGACAAAATACCTTTAAACTTCCCTTTCTGCTATTTACCTACATTCACCTATTACCACAATCTTTTACTTCATCCCATAAGAAGTTACCAAATTTTTGACATTTTTAATGGATTAAAGACCTAGTGCCACAATCTGCTATACACCTGTGTTCCCAAATTATGGTAAATATGCAGGAAATTTGGTCTCTAATGCAATTCTCATATTTTTGAATATGAGGGACCATACTAAAATCCTAAATAAGGAAGGATATGTGTTGTTCAAAGAATCTGATAGTCTTAAATTATGTAGAATCCAAAGATTTGGGATGAGGAAAGAGTCTGGAAGGTCATTCTAAACTAGGGGCTTTCAAACATTGTGCTTCAGAAAGCCCCAGAGTTTCATGCAGACCCTTCAGGGGCTGTGGCAGAGGGTGAGTGAGAGGTCAGGACTCCATTCTACTATCTCCGTTTCATCTAAACAGCTGTGTCAATGAAGTGAGTTTCCAGCCTAGGGACAAACAGAGGCTGGAATCTTGGCTTCCGAGATGAGCATTCCTGTAATAGAAAAGCGTAAAGCATTTGGCTAGGGTTGAGAGTTAGGCATGACTGTATTTTAATTGCTCCCTAAGTTCAAACAGGAGTCAAATTCCAGAGGGGGATTTGGGATAACTATGATAAGGTAGAAGAACCTCACTCCCACCCTCCCTCCACAACCCACTGAGTTTGGAGGCCTGGACCTGAAAGAAACCAAAATACTCAGAGGCTTTAAAGAGAAAGGAGGTCCTGAACAAAAGAAATCTTAGCCACCTGCCCAGGTCCTTCTAAAACTGCACAAGGCTGTAGTTCAGCCAACAAGATCTAAAGCAGTACAGGCACCTCTTTTGTAAATCTATAGCAGCATAAGAAATATTGTGAATTCCTTATTAGGGTGTCTTCAAAATCACAACATACATGCTGAATGATAATTAATAGTTGTCAGTCGTCTGTTCATTATAAAGGAAAATAAAACTTTGTTTTCTTTCTTAAGACAAGCACATATGTAAGGGAGAGGACATACTAGAGGCCTGGTAGAAAGTCAGCCCCTGGATTGTGGGGAGGGGCTGCAGGAGACAGAAAAGAAAGGTACCACAGACTCTTCACGCTTAGGGCATCTCTGATTCAAGAGTTAGACAGTGAATGCCATATAATTTCTACAAAGTTTTGGTTTATGCAGTAAATTTCATTGCCTTAAATGAAATTAATCCTTGTGCTATCTTAGAAAGGATCTGAACCACTTGACAGGTTAAAATTATGTTTCTCCAGAGCATGAATTTAATATCAGTCTTGGTTAGGAGTCATCAACTGTTGAAAGAACTCTTGTAAGGAGAATGTAACATTAGAATATTTGCCAATGCCATTAATTTATTTAAAATACCTGGGAGTCATCTTAAATCTCACTTGAACTTTCAGAGGTAGTGCACATTGAATGTATATTTTGGTGGGCTATCAGAAGAGAAAGCATTTGATTTATTATTTATTGCTCAAATGTTATTTTATTATTAAGTTCCAAACAACTACATGGAAAATTATGTGTAAATTAAGATGTCATTGCATTAGCAGTTCGACTTCTTATTTAGAAAAGATTCTGGGGGATTGTCTTAGTGTACTTTTCTATGCAGTGTGCTTATTTTTATTTTTACAGAATGTAATTTGTAAAAAGAATTCCCCCTCGTTGAAAATATTGAATGCTTGAAACAGAGAATTAATTTTAAGCTCTGCAAAAACTTAGGTATTTTTTGCCCCCTGATTTTGAGAACAGGCAAAAACCTCCTTACTTTATAAAAGTAGACAAAATTACTTACCCAAGCTGGTCAATGTTAGATTTTCAGCTCCCAGAACTGCAACCTGCTGACCCAGTGTTCTTTTGTCAAGATCACATAGGTGATTCTGTATGTCACCATTCAAACCTCAGTAAATTTATGCACACTTTCTGGTTTAGAACACTTTGAAACACATGGTCTGTTGTCATACCTACCTCTTGTTGGAGGTTTCTAAATCCCACACACCTACCTGATGATGGCGTGGAACTGTTCTGTTGTATACTGCATGTATATTGCATTTTGAATCTATTTTTAAAACACCAACTTCCTCTTGAAGTACTTATGGCTTCAACCACAAAGTCTGTGCCTTTTTAGAGAGAAAGGGAGAATTATAGATGCTGACTCTCTCATTTCTGGATCTTCCCAATCTCTGAGAGAAAGGGCAGAACCATAGTATATGGAAAAGGGAAAAAACCCTGAAATTCATTCACATGAATGTAATATACAGAGATGGCATGTTAATTCTTGCATGGAGAAGAAAATTCATCTGCATGCTTGTCATTCAAAACAGCCTAAATTGACATTTCAACACATATCCTTACGGTCTATTTCTGGTTTTGGCAGAGTGTTTTTCTTTAATTTCCATCATATGCAATTTAAAATACTGTTTTATATTGGAATTTTAAAAGTATCCTTGAAGAGTGGAATTAGTACTAATTTTTATGCTCTTCCTTATAATTTCTTCAATATTAAATTTCCACATGATTTTATTTCTCTTATAGTTAGAAGAAAGTGTTTGAAATAATGAAAATAAGAAAGTCAATATGGTAGCAGTTTCCTAGGTAGATTTGGCTATAGAAAATCATGGAAACATTAGGCTATTTGGGATAGTGACTTTTGGTAGAAAGTTGGAGAGAATGAACTTCAAACTTCTTGAGTCCTTTGATTAAGGTCTCAAGTGATGTCAGTAGGATTCAACTTCCTTAGTCGCCCTTGGCTTGGCTTGACTCTTTTCTCAGACTCTGTGGAGGAAAGTTACAATCTTCAGGCTCACAGAATCACAGTATCAGTTCAGAAGAATCTATTTCCCCAGTAACTCAGAATTTTGTAACTGAATTTTATTGACATTGATTGATTTGATTTGAGTCCTGTGCCTACTTTTGAGCCAAACATTGTAGACGGGAAGGGAATCGGCTGACCGATTTTGCTTATTTCATCTATTCAACTCCTAGACCCTAGGGGTGAAGTCTGAAAGACATGGCTGAGAATGGCATGAAGATTTTACCCAAATTAAAGTTAATATCACATCACCATCAGAAGAAGGAATGAATTCTGGGAATAAAAACTAACAAATTCCACTGGAAGTTTTATGACAATATAAACTCTTTAACGGTTTCCTACCCCATCTATACACCTCTTTGCACATTTCCTCATGTACTGTCTCTCCCCACCACTTACATAGTTGCAGATATTAAGCTTTGTTTTCAACTCATCTTCTTTCTTCTTATATCATTATTCCCTTAAGCAATTAGATCCACTTTGAATGCTTCAATCAGAATATATATGTGCTGATACCTACTGAATCTTTATTTCCATCCTAGCATTCTCTCCTCGGGAGCAGGCCTTTCTGTCTACATGCCTAACAGACATCTCTACTTGGATGTCTGCCCTAAAACTTCACAAGTTCTGTAGCAGAAGTCTTATCAACCCTTATGAAATTGTGCTTTTCCTGTTCACCTTCTCTTCGGGAATGGCACCTCCTTCCCCATTCTTTCATGCCCATTAAACTGTAGGTCCTCCTTCCTCATTATTCTTTGCTAGTATCAGTGTCTCTCTGTTTCCTTTGCCACTGTCATCTCTTGCCTGTGTTGCAGTACTGGCTTTTCAGTGGACTCAACTGAGGCTGATCCATGCTTTCCTTCTTCCAAAATTAACTTTCTAAAATCTGATCATGTTATTTCCTTACTTGAAACCCACAAGTGATTTTCCATTTTTCTTAAGAGATGACCTTTTCATGCTGTTTTCAAGGGACATTATGTTCTAGTCTCCCCTTACTTCTGCTTCGTCTCTCCTCACCAAAGCCTTGAATTATTGGGCCACACAGGACAACTTGCTGTGGCTTGAGTGCAGCTGCTTTTTCTTTAATTATCTGTAAGCATTTGCATGTATTATCACCTCTGCCTGGGAGATCCACATTTTAGCCTGATTATTATCTATTCTGAGGACATTTCCTATGGATAAGCCTTTCTAATCACCTCCCATGCCTGCTCCAAAGACTGGCTTATATGCTTCACACATCTACCCTGCCCCATGGTAGAAATGCTTTGCATTTTGTCTAGGAATGCCTTCCTCACTTGGCTCTCTTCCTCAGTGGTCTAAAATTCCTGGAAAGCAGTGACTGCGCATCAGTCAAAGTTGTATTTTCAGTACCTAAGATGGTGCCTTGTGCTTAATTGTCTTCCAAAATAATGTTTATTGAGTGGGTGAAAGCAATTGTTATCCCATGATATAAATAAATCATAGTCACAGAGAAGTTATAGCTTGCTAACTTCATACAATCAATGATTTAATGTGAATGTGAATACAGACAAGTATTTTAGCTGTATAGTTAGCCTTTTACATTTCTCTGCAGATTTTTAGGGCAAAATCATTCAGGGTGGTCCTGCTTAAGAGGGTTGTATTCCTGTATCTTCAGGAGTTTATTGGCATCAAATGAGGTAGGGTTTTTTTTTTTTTTTTGGTTATCTATATAACATCAGTGCAATAATGACAGATTGATTAGGTTTCATTTCTGAAGGGAGTTGATGGCCTAACGTAAGGGTAGGAATCATTACCTTCAGTTGGTCATTAATCTCTATGAAATATCCTTTCCTATGGTAGTAATTGCTCTTATAAATTGAAAGTAGCAGAAATATATTTATTCAAGGCTGAAGATTTCTGTTTTCTGCTATTTCAGGTGTATTAAGGTATTTCTAGAGACTTAATGTTTTGTACTTAGGCATATTAGATTGCTTCATACAGGTTTCCACACTCAGCCTGTTTAGTGGATAAGATTCTCTCCATCACTTCTGAGCCTGTGATCAAAGCAGCAATCAAAACATTTCATGTGAATGTTATTCTGAAGAACATTTGCACATTTTCCAATAGCCAATCTGCCTTATAACCTATAACTTGGTTTAAATTTCTGGTTACCTCTTTACATATTTCAAGGTTTTCCTATAAGAACATTCTTTACTCTTGTGGAGGAAAAGCTATATAAGGGGAGGAAAATAACTCATATCCTAATTAAGTGTCTACTTGATAGTTTAAGGGGTATTTGATTTATTGGTTTTAAAATCATTGTTATTATTTAATATGAAGGCAAATGGAGAATTTATTTGTATGAGCAAATATAATGAAATTAATAGGTGTATGAGAGACTATCCATAATTTCTGGCTTAAATTATCAGGATTTCTATAGATATGTTATTGGACTTTCTATCATGTATAGTGACAAATAACTGAAGTCCATATATTTTAACTGATATTTATAGTCAACTAGTATCTCAGATCTGACCCCACTTGTGGTCAGTAGCACAAATTAGTGGCACAGTTGGCCATATAGTGTGCTGTGCAAGACAAAACTTGATCTGTAGTTGTGTGATTGAATAATCAACTTGGTCACATTTGCAATAAAAGCAACTGAACCAACATTCTTAGATTGTAGTACTTGAATAATGTAATGTTCTGTGGACAAGACTTATTCTTTCTTTGTAAATGGCCTTCATGTCACAAGAAAGCACATTCTCTACAGGTGTCTTTCTCTTCCCCTATACTCAAGTAGAAGAGTGAATAGAGTTGAAGGGTCTGGCACAAAGACAAATATCAATGTCACATAGAAAAGGAAAGTAAACCTAGTTATTACATCTCTGTCCCCCATTTGACATGTTACAATACTTGGGAGAAATCCATGGGCTTCTAGATTTTCCTGCTTTGAAAATTATTAAAATAAGTTTGAATTTAAATTGTGACTGACATGTTCTTGTCCACCACCATGAAGCCCACTTACTTGACTTATGAGCAGAAGGAACTGTTGCTCCTTTCGCATTCAGGCAACCATGATGACATGTGACTCAGTTGCTCATTATTTTTTCTTTTCACCAAAAAATTACCTTATGCACCAAGTTTTTCTCTTTATGTTTTGCTTTCAAGTGGTTTCCAATTAGTTTAACAAATGTACTTAGTGTGTTTTAGATTAGAATTTGAGAGGGTGATTATTTTACAGTTTTATAATCTTAAAAGAACTGCTGGAGAAATCTAATGCATTTTTAGAAAACATTAGTAATGATGACCAGAAGAGTACTTGACAAAATACTAGGTGTGGAGTCAGACAACTTGGGTTGATATGCCTCTCCCAGAGTTTAGCTGCTTGTTTTCATACAAATCACTTAAATCACTTTAGGACTCAGGTTCTCAGAAATAATAGGGACAGCCTGAGAGGAGTACCATGAGTGTGAAGTCTATGTGAAAATACTTATTGTAGTGTCTTGTCCTGCTAGTTGGGCAAGCAAAAATGTTTTTGAGTTAATTATTAAATTACTACCTAAATTAAAGAAAATAGATGTTATTTGAAAAGGCCAATGCAAAAAAGCAGCATACACTGAGGATTAAATTAAAGTTGAAGTTAGTGTAAGTTAGTCTGAAATAATGAAGTTATATTGAGTTCAATTTTAAATTAAGATCAAACTACATGGAATTCCAGAGCTTTGATCAACCCCCGTCATTAGTGTTTGCCTTAATAAGTAGATTTTTGTATCATGTTGAGGAACAGGATTTGAATTTTAAGTATCCTTAAAGAGTTGGAAAAATAAACTTCCAGAAATGACAAGCTTAATTTTTCAATAACAAACTTCTTTGTACAGCAAATACTGTAGAGAAAAGATCTAAGTAATAATAATAAAGATTAAGAAAAGACTCAGACTTATGATATTCTTCCTTATAAGTTAGCAATATAATTATAATGGCTTTGTTATGTGGGGCATTGCAGAATGATATGAATCAAAAGAAGCATTTATAAGAATTTGCCATTATAAAGTACCAGTCCACATATTCTTCTATGCATTAATTTACTTAATAAATATTGGGAACCCACTTTGTGTTAGATACTGTGCTAAGTTCTGGGAATACAAAAGCAGAGGCAAAAAACAGCTCATTGCCCTTACAGAGCTATGATCCAGTGAAAAATTGGGTTATTAAGATATTTTTAAAATATAGTGAGTTTTATGGAAAGAAAATAGCAAGTGCTAATAGTACAAGTAAGAGGCCAAGGACTTGGAACAAAGATCCCTGTAGCCTGACACCTAATGAAAAAGTAGATATTAGCAAATGTGAGTCACGGAAGTACATGTGCGTGTGTGCACATTTGTGTGTGTGTGTGTGTGTATGTTTGTGTGTAGAGATGTAGAGAGTGGAGATAAAGAAAGAGAAGAGACAAGGACAGCGAGAAATACAGAAAGAGAGAAAGAGAGAAAGTTTACTTGACAGAGTGTCTGTTCAGAGGCCTGGAGATGAAAGCATCTTTATGTCTGCAGTGGAGAGCAGGAGGTCAGGATAAAAAGTAACCATAGGAAGGTCTTGGAGGGTCTTTTAAGCCTTCAAAATCATTGAAGGTATTTGTTAAGGAGGTATCACTAAAGCATTTAAAGCAGGGAAGTAATATTGTCATAGTTGGAGTTTTTTATGGTTAAATTTAGTCTTGATACTATACAGTTTAAGAGATGTCTGTAAAGACAGCACAAATAACAAATGGAATCCAGCACCTGAAGAAGATTTTTTAAAAAAAGGATTGCATAATACTTAACAAGTTAAAAATAACTTTTGTAAAAAAAGAAAATACGTAACATGGGGAAAAGGCCTCCATGCTCTGGGATGGTGGCTCGCAAACTGACTGTGGTGAAGGACTAATTTTCTTTTTCTTTTCTCTTTTCTTTTCAATCTGTCACAGACTGACACTTTTATGAAATACAGTAAAGATGAATTACTTAGAAAATAAACTTTAAAAGAACAGACATATAAAATACAAACTTCATTTTTTATTATTAGATTCAACAGTCACAAAATTGCATTTCCATAAATATAATCAGAACAAACTTAACATAGGGAGAGAGGAAAGAGTCACAAAAACCGTACATTTTGTTCATTAAAAGTTTGTGTGTGGGTGATTAAAATTTCTGGACTTAACTTATTGCAGGCCAATAAAAATAGATTATGGACCATACTTCCAGAGAGTTTTGCTTTAGGAATTAGTTTACATATAGATAATGATATTAACTTATTCTCCAAACATTTTAAGGGTATGAAAACAATCAAATTAGTTCAGCAATGGGGATTTGGATACAATGTAGAATGATGTGGAACTGGAAAAAAAAAAAGAAAATTCTAAACTTTGTGCCTATATAGCCCAATTATTATCAAGGAATATTAAAATTCTGTTTCTTTGCATACAAAAGGCTTTGATGACATTTTGCCTGTCATACCACCCTCCCAGCTCGAGGAGCATTAATTACCTTGACATATTCTTGTTGGCCCCAAAAACCAATGAGTTTGCCTTTTATTATTTTCTGGAACATTATGTTATAGTAGCCATCTTATACAGACGAATATTTCTCAGTACACAGCTACATTCTGTATTCTGAGAAACATAGCATGGAAAAAGGGTGATTGAACTACTCGATTAATATTTGCTTTTGATATTATATATAGACAATAGGAAGCTGGAATGAGATTTTCAAATGAGCATTAAATGCATATATGGTTGCTAATAGAAGTTAGGAAATTAATGAAATGGGTATATGAATACTAATGCAAGTGAAATATTAAATATTGACCAACAATAAAATTAATTAATTTTAAAATATTCTATTTTTCCTCAATTATTCATTACTTTACTTGTTAATTCGCCTCATCTTTATCAAGCATCTAATATTAGCCTACGTATCACTTCTTGGCCTTTTGGCTAAGATCAAGTGTAATACAAGCCTACAACTGTGTCAGGAGCTATGACTGTAGAAGACATGAACTGCTATGTGAAAATTGCTCATAGTCTAAGGAAAAGTGGACAAAACATACAAGTGGTTGCAACCTGTTGTATGAACCATTGAAAAAGCACTGTCTATAATAGAAGTTTAGTTTCAGGAAAGGCTCTTGAACACTTCCACACCCTCTCCAAGGACTATGCAGACATTATCATGGAAAGCCTGAGTCTCTACAATATGAAACAATCAACATAAGTATTTTAGGACTCTCATACAATTTCCCAAGCTTGTATCATTTTCAGCAGCCAGTGTTCTTAACCTGGCCTTACCGATCTTCACTTTCATTTCTTTTCCTTTTGGGAGTATTCCCTGTCATTAGAATTCAGCAATAATCAACTAGTTATAATCAACTAGTAATAATTATAATGATAATGTTAATAAAATAACTGATTTATTGATTATCTAGTATGGGTCAGTTATTTTATAATTTTAATTTAATCCTTTCAATAACTGAAAGATATATCCATTTTTCAGATGAGGAAATTAAGGTAATTTGCCTAACACTGCAGTGATGTTGCAAGGTGAGAATTCAAGCCCAGGCAATTTTGCTGCAATGTTCTCCACCATTAGTCTATCACTGTGATTTTTCCGTAGACCTCTTCCCTGGTGGTGCCATAATCCTCTGTATTGGTGCCCATCTATATTCCAGCCCTTTGCCATCGAAGAACAATATAAATTTATGACTCCACCTTTTTTCTTGGTATTGTCTAGTTTCTCTACAAAGAATCAGTCTGTTATATTATGTTGTAGAACAGATATTCTAGGCTTCTCTAAAGCTAAGAGTATTTTTCAGTTATAACCCATTCAAATCTACTTTTGAAAGAAGGTAAGATCTAAATCTTGAGTATGTCTATTTTACTTGTTTTCTTATCATTAAGAGGATATAACAAAATTAATGTTTTCTGGTTGTTCTTCAACAAAACATTGGAGGAAAGTACTTTTTAAAAAAAATGTTAGTTAAGCCCTATTTTACTTAATATATTAATATGAACACTTGCATTCTCTATCTTGTGTTTGGCAAGCCTTGGGAATTTAAATTAATGAATTTCCCAGCCACTTAGAGAGGAGATTTAAAACAAAGTTTACTCTCAAGATGTAACTTGAGACTGAGTTATATCACTGTTTTATTATTCCTAATGGCACTGAGTCAATCCACAGATATTTCATACTGCAATTTTCTACTGTTATGAAAATGCATAATATTAATCATTGTAATACTTTATAAACTGACCATAAACCAATGTTTATAGTCAGTTAATCATTGTATTACTTTGCTTTAGGTATTTTAGTACATTACCATAATGTAGCAATCTACTTAATAAAAACTTTAAAGTGAACGCAATAAAAGTTGTATAGCATTAATATATTATGCATTCTAACCTGAAATTATAAAATACAACTGAAGTTTGGACAGAGTTCAGACCTTCTATGACTTTATTTTCCTCTATCTTTGTTGGGAAAGGAGTGAAGACTTAACAAAGCATATCAGTAAACTATTATTCTACTTCTAATTATTTATGCATCCCTTTCTCAGCCTGCTTTAGGCAAACATAGCTTTGAGTAGCTTCAGACCACCACGTAGGAATCTACAACTACTTATTTTTGAAAGATTGGACCCCAGTTAAGGGAGACCTACTCCAAGTTAAAAAAAACTCAGAATGTTTGGGAGTAAGTGGCACTAATTTCAATAGAGTGAGATAGTGTTTCTCTTCTAAATGACTTCAAGAAATTTTTTATGAGCACTCTTAAAATTAGCACTATCATTTCAAAATAGTGAAATTGGACATCGTCTTTGTTTTGAAAACAAACATTTTTTGAGTGGCTACTATGTACTAGGCACCGGGCTAAGGCTAAGTGCTCTTTTTTTCATTGTCATCTTTAATCCTCATTATATGTCTGAGGTAGAGATTTCATTCTTGGGACACAAAAGTTGGAAATCTTTTATTAATGGCAAGCTGTAGTATTAGTTGGGATTTTTAAAAAGAAGTAAAACAATCTGTGTAAATGTGGGCTTTTTCTTCCATTGTTCATACGATATGAAGAATATGTATACTATGGACATATCAATGCTGCCCATCCATGAAAGTCTCAGTGTATGTATTTGATGGTGTCCACACAGATAGGACTAGATGGTAGACTTAAGGAATGGACAAATTATTGTTATGAATCAGAGAATGGCTGCATATATATGAAGCTGTCTGGTCACATTCAATGTTGATAAAAATCAAACAGCTTCTAGATATCAGATGAGGAAACAGACTCACTTTTAACAAAACTTCAGTGAAGTTTGCCAGAGAAAGTTTAGTGTGCATAAGAAAAATTATGTGGGAATATCCTCTCTGATGGCTGCCGTTATGTCTTCCGTTTGCATTTAACATATATTTTTGCTGTTTTCAAGTGATTGAGGCCTTTCAGGATTATTATTGCTGAGGAGAGACACAGAATTTTAATCTTTTTGTGTGTATTTCTTCTATCACATGAAAAATATTTTAAAAATTTTAGACCTAGTCTAATCTATACCTTGTACCTTGTTCATCTTCAGTCCCTACCAGAATGTGTTGAATGCTAGAGAAGCGGTACACATTAATTTAATTGAATGATTGAGAATTTTTTTGTTTTCACTTTCTGTTACAAGATAAAAGTTTCCCTAATGAATGTGCTTATTCTTAGAAAAAAATAAATGAAGCAGCTAGAACTGCTTGAGCAAAAAGAGAGACACAGTGAGGATGCTTGTCCCATGTTTCCTAAACTTGTTGTACATTAGAATCGCCTGGAACTCTTAAAGATTTAAATGCAAGGCCTTAATCCAGAAAATTAAATGATAATCAAACAGGTGGTTGGGGAATGAGACACAGGTGTGAGGACTTTCTGACGTTTCCTGATTCCAACATGCAGGCAAGTTAGGGAACCAGTGAGCAATTTTATCATATATATTATATTTGGGCATCACTTTCAAATGCAGCTTTACTCTGTTTAAAATAAATCCTCCTCAGATTAAAATTTTTATGTAATAATTTTGTTCAAATATATACATGACAATGATTGAGTAGGAATTGTATAATACACTGCACATGTTATGAATGAATGTCACAGGCCCGGGTTCTGAGACTAATCTCTCTATGTGTTAGAAAACAGAAGATAAACAGAGTATTTGGAGAAACGTCTCTTAGTTTAAATAATAAGATTCACTGAGAAAAAATACAGAGTCACAATAGACTAATATATTTGCCGTAATGGTAATACTCTGTTAGCCTTCAGCACTGCATTTTCCAACTATTAGTTTTAGTTGTGAGTGCCTGTAGAAGAAACTTATTGTGAATACCCAGAAAAGGCAAAACTGGCAAATAAGGAATCAAACTGTTTCTTACTCTTTGCCATATGTTTTATTTCAATGCCATAGTTAACAAAAGTATATGCTGAGTTAATAGTACTGATATTAATAATAACAGCGATAACCGCAGCAAGAACTGCCATTTATTGAGCACCCACTTTAGATTCACTTTATAGAGCATCACGAATCTTGAACTTGACTTTGGGACTCCCCTATTGTAATGGAAAGGAAATGGGCATTCCGAGGAACTGGCCGACGTACGCAGCAGGTACGTGGCAAAGCTGGGGCACTAAGCTAAAGAGGGCCAACTTGAAAGCACGTGGTTTTTGGCCTAATGCATCTGTGTCTCGTGTCACAATAGCTAAATTTGTTCTGATTTCATCCAGGTTTATACTGTTGTTTACAATACATGTGCCAGTTTCCTTTCTCAGTAGACTATGAAGTTAGAGTTTTAGGAGGAATTACTTCTGACCCAAATGAGATCATATCAAATCATGAACGGCTGTGTGTATTGTGTGTGTGTGTATGTGTGTGTGTTCTTCCTTAAGAGTGAAAATTTTGAGTCCAGTTTTATACATAGAAGGGTGAGATAAAAACAAAAACTGCACACCAGTGGGCATCAAAAATGTTGAGCTTTTGGAAATTGGCTCATCCCTGTGTTTGCCAAAGCCAGTCTGGTGCTTTGTGTCACACTTCCCCGCCTTACGCAGGCACACTGGCTCTTTTCCTAGGGAAACTGTTTATTTTACAACCCACCCAAAAGACACTATTGGCTAACAGTGTTTATCCCTGTTTTCTGCCATACGGGAACTCGATATTTTATGATTGTACAATTGAATGACTTCTTGTGTTCAAGTGACAAAAATCCAACTCAAACTAGTTTAAGGCAAAACAACAGCAAAAACAAAACCCAACAAAAAACAACAAGCTTACCAGGAGTCAGCTCGAACACTGCAGGGACTTCTGAGTGAGTAAGACTGATTTGGAGCTCTTAAGGACTGACGAGTGGACTGGATCAAGTGAAATTCTCAAGGCTATTTTTATTTCTCATTTCTTGTTGCCATGTGTGTTCTTCTCACTCTCTTTTGTTCCCCCAAGTACTGAGGAGTGTGTGTGGAGGGTTCCTGCACGGGGCACAGAGGTGAGTACAGCTTCATGCCTATAGTGTCTCAACTTAGAGATCTGTCAGGAAAGAGCTCTTACCACCCTTCTTTCCAGACTAAAGGTAAGAAATCCCGGGGATGCCTCTGTTCGTCGTGGCTTGGGTCCCCTGCTGTCCTCTGGATATGTCGCTGTTGCTAGGCTTGGGTTACATATCCACTCCCCAGAGTGCTGAGATTGGCACTCCCTCCTGCACCCCGGAGTTGGGGAAGGGGAGCTGAGCCTGAACGGAAAGGGAAAGGGAAGGGGTTGTTCCATAAGAGGAAGAAGAAAGGTTGCCTAACAGACTAAACACTAGGTGACAATTACACAGACATTTGATTTCTT
>RJWJ010025954.1:0-23411 GCA_004363605.1 Indri indri
GCCGTTCTGGAGTCGCTGGTCCCTCAGTCCTCACTCAGGGTCCGCACCTTGATATCCAACAGAGCCTGGACACCTCCCCCTACTGACCCGAGTCCACCAGCCTCCAAACAAAACCCTCACCTCCGTCAGTCGCTACGGAGGGAATCTCGGCACGCCGCACACGGCTACCCGCCTGAGCCTCTCAGGTCTGACAGCAGGGTGGGGCTCTGTGTGCCTGCCTCTTTTAGGGAGAGGTCCTCTTGTAAGCCCTCAGTGTCCTCACCTTGACTCTGGTTAAACCCAAGACTCTTCTCTCTGCACAACTGGGGCTACTGTCTTCATTCAGACATATGCCGTTCCGTCTCTGAGACTACACAGGTGAAATGAGGGGGACTCCGCAGAGATAGCTCTTTTGGAGCCTTCCAGGACTAAGGAAGGCATGGGGGCTCTGTGTGACCTCCTCTGCTGTTTAGGGGTCCCCTCATAACTGATTTTTTTTTTTCGAGACAGAGTCTCGCTGTGTTGCCTGGGCTAGAGTGCCGTGGCGTCAGTTCACGGAAACCTCAAAATCCTGGGCTCGAGTGATACTCCTGCCTCAGCCTCCTGAGTAGCTGGGACTACAGGTGCTCCCCACCACGCTCGGCTAATTTTTTTTGTTTGTTTTTCTCTATTTCTAGTTGTTCAGCTAATTTTTTTTATTTTTAGTAGAAACGGGGTCTCCCTCTTGCTCGGGCTGGTCTCGAACTCCTGACCTTGAGTAATCCTTTTGCCTCGGCCTCCCAGAGTGCTAGGGAGCCCCTGATCTTTTGAGATTACCTGACATTGCATGTGTAGATGATCATACTGTCACCAAATATTATCTTTCTTTTTTAAAAATATATGTCACCCTAGATTTCCCAAAGAATGATACTGTATTAGGGCTATTGAAAGGAAAGTAGATATGTATTTTCTCAGCCCCCAAGCCTCCAAGGGGAGACATAGACTGGAGCTGGCCAAACTATAGGGAACCTAATAAAAAAACATGTGGGTACAAGGCAGGTGTTCAGCCCCTGTGGAGAATGAGAATGCTTGGAAACCACAGAGGAGAAAGTATAGCTTATGAACTGGCCTTACATAGTGGGAGTGGCAAGGGACTGTGGTAATGTGAATGCTACACAACTGCCTGCAATTCATCCAAGTGCTACAGGATACCACGTCTTTCAAAAGACCTAGTTCTGTTCTCCTTTGGATATTGGGACTGAGGTGATTGATATTCTTTCTGCTATTCTTAAAATGATTAGTTCAGAAACTGGAGCAGGCCATGTTTCTGAAGAGGACTTACTTAGTAGATCTATCTGGGAAAGACAAAGGCAGTGAATTGAGACAAGGACTCTGAGCAATGACCCAAAGATGCCTGTAGAAGCCTAGAGGTATACACCTGAAAACACATCCATTTTCCTCTTTTCCATTTAAATGAATTTAAAAACTAAAGCAATTTCCTAGGCAGATCTGTAACACAAACTGAGCCTTTATCTTGTGGTTTGGACTTAAGGTGTACAGGTAATTTGAAGTGGGTTGATCTGGTCAAGTTAGTTTCCTAAATGCTGTACTAAAAGCATTATCAAATATAAGGGAAACAAGATGATGACTCAAGGTAGCTGACATTTAAAAAAAACAGCATATGTGTAACATATTTAGAGCTATATTTATTGTGTCTCCTGAGTAATTTTAGTGTTCATTAGTGTCTACATATCCCAGTGGAACAAAACTCATGAATGTCATTAATATATTGTTTTAGTCGTATTCTAGCTAATTAATAAAGGTATTAAATATAACCATTTCTGAAATCTGTGCCTCCGGCATATATTTTGGCAATCCCTCTTCAATGGGCTTTTAGAATTTTAATATTTCCCTCTATGATATTTGGACATGTGTACATTTTTAAAATGTTGTAAAATTATTCATCAGAGAATTGGAGCAGGGCTTTGTGACTTTGCTAGAAGTCTTTACAATTGAAAACCATAGAGTAGCCATTCGTAGTGGGAGACAACTTCAAGTTTTATAATTATATGCAACCACATATCATTCTTCAATTTTAAGGCATGAAACCCAGAACAAAATTAAAACATCTCAGTCAATGTTTAAGTGGATTTTAGTTTTTCAAACTGCCAGTTTTGTTTTAGAGAATCATTCTATTTCTTCAAATGGGTTTTTCCATTTCATAATAAAAGCCTCTTCAAAAATATTAATGTTCATTTTTTAAAATGATCCTAGAAGACAGGTGGGAAAATAGGAAAAGTACAAAGAAAACCAACAATAACAATAGAATCCCTACCACTCAAGACATCCACTGTTATCAAACTATATTTTTGTTTGTTATTAGACAATTTTGGAAGACTCTGGGGAAAAAATCAACTTGGCATACACAAACCACCTAGTGAACAATGACAGAATCCTACCACCTAGTTAGTTCTTTTCAGTTTGCAGATGGATAAAGAAACTCAGCCTCAAGAAAAGAATGCTGCTTTTTAAATTATTCCTCCCTACTTTTCTTCATCCAATGACTATACACTGCTTTGATTACTGCCAGGCTTTGCTTAAGCTGTTGACAATGATTTTTCTTTTAAGAAAGAACCCTAGGGAGAAAATAGCCAAAAAATTGCATAGGATATTCAAAGACCAAGAATACAGGAAACAAAAATCCACCATCAGAATTTGAACTTCAGTCTTTGTCAGTGATTGACTGAGAACATCAATGGAGACTGCAATTTTTCTCCAAACTTTAACATGTATTAAACCCACAATGGCCAAGTGGCCTACATATGTTATATATTTATTTAATAAGTTGGATTCAATGTGACATTTCTGACTGAAAGCTAGAGGTCTAGCTCTAGTGTTTGTGATCTAGGGAGATGGAAGCTTAAGTTCTGGTTTTTATCAAATGTCCAAATTATATCAAAAAGTCTAAATTGGTAGAACTAAGACTCCCCTGGCTTTAAGTTCCTAATTGAAGATAGCCTATGTAAGCTATCTGGAAAACAAAATGGAGTCCACATTAGGAGTAACCAAAACACTGTTTCTTTCATGATAAAAACCAGTAAGTATCCAAAATCCAGAACAATATCAAATGATCAAAAAAAGACATGAGATATTAAGACACAAATTAATAAATAGTTGTTAAAATTAAAGGAGTTCTATTTTACAGTGTAATACAAAGATCTTTTTAAAATTTAGAGTCCCTTTACATATTGGAAGTAGACAACCATGTTCCAGAAAGACTCACACACATGATGGAGGGAAAATATCTACTTGCATGTGTTGGAGGGAGTGGAGTGGGAAATAAGAGCATGGGAAACTGGCTGGAGAAATGGTGTTTTTTTCCTGTCCCTCAGCAATGGATAACAGGACTTGTGAGTTCTTTAGAAACAGTGGGTTCCACTCCTCTCTGGTAATAAAAATCACTTGGGAAGTTTATTAAGAATACAGATTTCTAGGCCCATTCCAACACCTAAATCAAGGGAAGCCTTATAATCTGGATTTTTAAAAAGAAGCCTCAAGTGATTCTGATAAGCCAAATTTGGAGCCACACAGTTACCCACAGTGCTATCTTGTTAACACTTCATTAAAAAGTGTTAAACTCTTGGACACTAGGGTTTTCCCAGAAGATAAAACAAAATGTTTTCCATTTAAATTCAAACATACTGGCCTGGCGCGGTGGCTCACGCCTGTAATCTTAGCACTCTGGGAGGCCGCGGCGGGTGGATCGCTCAAGGTCAGGAGTTCGAGACCAGCCTGAGCAAGAGCGAGACCCTGTCTCTACTAAAAATAGAAAGAAATTATCTGGACAACTAAAAAAATATATATAGAAAAAATTAGCCGGGCATGGTGGTGCATGCCTGTAGTCCCAGCTACTCGGGAGGCTGAGGCAGGAGGATCGCTTGAGCCCAGGAGTCTGAGGTTGCTGTGAGCTAGGCTGACGCCATGGCACTCTAGCCCGGGCAACAGAGTGAGACTCTGTCTCAAAAAAAAAAAAAATTAAATTAAATAAATTCAAACATACTAATCAGAAGTCGACAGATATCCTGGAACTTCTATTAAAATTTTTGGTGATCACTTTCAACTGCTTTGATTTCCTCCAGTAATGAACATTTGTTAACTGGCTATGGACATTTATTAAAATACAGGCCTCAAACTGTCCAAATTGTGTCACGGTGAATAAAATAAGATTTGCTCAAAATGTTAGTTGAAACCTTGCTAAGGCACTATAAGATTTAAAAGTTTTTAGTAGGTAAGAATAAAAACAGGTTTTAGGTCACATGTAATATTCTTTTTCCATTCAGTTTTAAGACCTCTCCATGTGTTTATTCACCTCTTTCTACTTCTATACTTACAACTAAATTTCTTTATAGCCTTAACTGCAGTTGAAAGTAGGTTCACACAAGTACACAGATTATGTGTATATGCTACATTTAAGTCATTACTTAACTATTCAATACACATTTTTCTCTCTCAAATGAATTTCCAAGAGGAGGAGTACAGACTTTTAGTTCCCTAATATCCAAAACATTCAATGATAGTATTTTAAATGTAGAAGACCCTCAATAATGACTTAACAGATTTAAAAAAAAAACATTACATTTTCTCAGTTGAGAAAGTATGTGCAGGTATGCCTGTGCCGTTCAATACTGTAGCTATTAGTCACATTTGGCTCTTTAAATTTAAATATAAGCGAATCAAAATTAAATAAAATTAAAAATTCTGTTCTTTAGTTGTACTACACACATTTCGAGTGTTCAGTAGTCACGTGTGGCTCTCATATTTTACAACACAGGTATAAAAAATGTCCATCAATGAAGAAAATTCTATCGGACAGTGCTGATCTGTGCAAATCATTCCTGCCTCCCTCCTTCCTTCCCTCCCTCCCTCCCTTCCTTCCTTCCTCCAGGTATTCATCATTCTTTTAATGAGTACATGATGAGCCCGACTGTTTATGTTATAGCTATACTGATATATAAAGTGTAATTATCCTTGCCTTCAAGAAACTGATAGTGTAGCTAATAAGCTATTTAGTGTATAAGTATTGTAATGACTACATAGCATAATTTAATAGAAAAACTCATAATAATTAAATGCTTTGACTATATAAACAATTCACATGTTAACTACACTGATCTTTTCAATAAACTGTGATGCAACTCCATTTTATAGATAAGAATATTAAGTTACAGAAAAGTTCTGACTTACTGATACCCCTAGGCCATACTGCCATGCCGACTGGTAAATATATGGACAATCACCCCCAGAAAGGTTCTGATTTATCCAGAATATGGAGCACATGTAAAGGTTTTTTGTTTCTTTGTTTTTGTTTTTCTTCAAAGTTTCATCGAAACATTTATTAAATTAACATTATATGTTAGTAAAAACATAAACATGTTATAAAAATACCCAAGTCCTATCACCAAGAAATCTATAGGCTCCTGGGGAAAAAAGACATAGATAATAATAATATGAAGTAATAAATGCTGTATTGCAAATAAGTACAAGAACAAACGGGAGTACAGATGTATCTCTGACTGTCTGGGGTCATTAGGGAAAGTTTAAATGAGGAAGTGGCTCTTGATCTTGGAAAACAATGCAAGAAGGCCTTTCCTAGAGAGGAGGACAGCAAAGGTAGAGAGAGAGAGATAAGAAACACCTTGGCATATTCTAGAACATGCTGCAAGTCAAAGATCAATCCTCTTTGCTGGTTACAATGAAGATGAGTTTGCTACCAAATCCTTGATCCTGGTTTGTAGCTCTGAAGACTACTTTAGACATGTGCTTTTTTTTTTTTATTTTAACCTATATAGGAACCAGTCCCTTTTTATTTATTTATTTTTAATTAATAGACTTTATTTCTTAGAGAAATTTTAGGTTTACAGAAAAGTTGAACAGAGTACAAAAAGCTTTCTTATAAGGAATTCCCAACAGTTTTTCCTATTATTAACATCTTGCATGGATGTGCTATGTTTACTAGAATTGAGGAACTAATATTAATACATTAGTATGAAGTAAAGTTCATAGTTTCCATAAGAGAACATCTTTGTGTTGTACAGTTCTATTGGTTTTGCCAAAGGCATAATGACAGGTATTCACAATTATAGAATCATACAGAATAGTTTCACTGCCTTAAAAATTTCCCTGTGCTCTACCTATTCATCCCTCCCCTCTATTCCTAGTTTACTGAGAGTTTTTTTTTTTTTTATCATGAATGGGTGTTGGATTTTGTCAAGTGCTTTTATGCATATATTGATCTGTTCATGTGATTTTTCATCTTTACTCTGTTGATGTAATGGATTGCATTAATTGATTATTAGATGTTGAACTAGCTTTGCATATCTGGGATAAATCCTATTTGGTCATGGTGTATAATCATTTTAATGCATTATTGGATTTGATTTGCTAATATTTTGCTCACGATTTTTGCATCCATGTTTATGAGAGATATTGGTCAGTAATTTTCCTTTCTTGTAATGTCTGCCTGTTTTTGTTTTAGGGTAATGTTGGCCTCATAGAATAAGTTAGGAGATATACACACTGCTTCTATTTTTTGGAGCCAATGTAGAAAACCGGCATCATTTGTTCCTTTGGGGTTTGCTGAAATGAACTAGTGAAATCATCTGTAAACTGGTGCTTTGTGTTTGGAAGATTGTTAATTATTGATTCACTCTCTTTAATAAATATAGACCTATTCACGTTGTCTATTTCTCCTCATGTGAGTTTTGGCAGATTGTGTCTTTCAAAGAATTTGTCCATTTCATCTAAGTTATCAAATTTGTAGCATAGAGTTGTTTAAAATATTCTTTTATTATTACTTTAATGTCTACGGGAATAGTAATGATAGCCCCTCTTTCATTTCTGATATTAATAATTTGTGTCTTCTCTCTTTTGTTCTTAGTTAGCCTGGCTAGAGGTTTATCAAATTTATGAATCTTTTCAAAATACTAGCTTTAGATTTTATTGATTTTCTCTATTCTTTTCCTGCTTTAATTTCAATGGTATATATTCTGACTCATTATTTTTTTATTCTGCTTACTTTGGATTTAATTTGCTTTTCTTTTTCTAGTTTCCTAAGGTAGAAACTTAGATTATTGATTTCTGATTATTATTCTGTCCTAATGCTATACATTCAATCCTATAAATTTCCCTCTAAGCACTACTTTTGCTGAATCCCACTGATTTTGATAGGTTTTATTCTCATTTCTATTTAACTCAAAATATTGTTTTTAATTCCTCTTGAGACTTTTCTTTGACCCATGTGTTACTTAAAAGTGTATGTTTAATCTCCAAATATTTGGAGTTTCCTAGCTATCTTTCTGTTATTAATTTCTGTTTTAATTCCACTGTGATCTGAGAGCCTACTTTTTATGATTTGTTTAAATTTGTTACAGTGTCTTTTGTGGCCCAGAATGTGGTCTATATTGATGAGTGTTCCATATGAGCTTGAGAAGAATGTATATTCTGCTGTTGCTGGATCAATTATTCTATAAATGTCAATTAGATCCAGTCAATTGCTTGACTGAATTCAACTATATCCTTATTGATTTTCTACCTGCTGGATCTCTTAATTATCGATAGAGGGATATTGAAGTCTCCAATTATAATAGTAGATTTATCTATTTTTTCTTCCATTCTATTTGTTTTTGTTGCATGTATTGTGATGCTCTGTTGTTAGGTGTATACACATTAAAGATTCTTATGTCTTATTGGAAAATTGACACTTTTGTCATGTAATACACCTCTCTACCTTTAATAATTTTCCTTCCTATGAAGGCTGCTTCACCTTATGTTAATATAGCTATTCTGGATTTCTTTTTATGAATGCTTGCATGGTATATTTTTCTCTATCCCTTTATATTAAATCTGTGTCTTTATATTTAAAGTAAGTTTCTTATAGACAATATCTAGTTAGGTTTTTTTTCATCCACTCTTATTATCTCTTTCAATTGGTGTATTTAGACCATACACATGTAATATTATTATAATAATACAGTTGGATTAATAGCTATTATAAAGTGTTTTGTATTTATTGCCCTTTTTTCTTTCTTTTTTTGCCTTCCACTTTCTGTTTTCTGCCTTTTTTATTTTAATTGAGCATTTTATGTGATTTAGTTTTCTCTCCTCTCTTAGCATATCAATTTTACTTAAATTTTTTTTGTTACTGGTTGCTCTAAGGTTTGCAATATGCATTTATAACTAATCTAAATCCACTTTCAAATAACACTATACTGCTTCATGGGTCATCCACGTACCTTATAATAGTATTTCCAATTCCTCCTTACATAAGCTAAAATAAATAAACACGTTGTTGCTGTTATTATTTTAAACAAACTGTTACCTATTAGATCAATTAAGAATAGGAAAAATAAAAGATTTTATTTTACATACATTTATTCCTTCTCTAACATTTTTCTTTTCTTTATGTAGATCCAACTTCTGACCTATGTCATTTTCCTTCTCTCTGAAGAACTTCTTTTGACATTTTGCAAGACATGTTCACTGGTGATAAATTTCCTCAATTTTTGAGAAAGTCTATTTCTCCTTCACTTTTGAAGGATTTTTTTTTTTGCTGGATGTAGAATTTCAGGTTGTTTTCTTTGTTTTTCCTTTCAATAATTTAAATATTTTACTCTCTTCTTGCTTGCATTGTTTCTGAAGAGAATTTTAATTTAATTCTTATGCTTGTTCCTCTATAGGTAAGCATTATTTTTCTCTGGCTTTTTTCAAGATATTTTCTTTGTATTTTATTTTCTTCACTTTGAATATGATATGCCTAGATGTAGGGTTTTTTGTTTTTTTGTTTGTTTGTTTGTTTGTTTGTTTTGGCATTTATTCTACTTGGTGTGCCCTGAGCTTCCTGGATCTGTGGTTTATTGTCTATCTTTAATTTTGGAAAACTCTCAGCCATTATTACTTCAAATATTTCTTCTGTCACTTTCCCTCTTTCCTCTCCTTCTGGTATTTACATTGCATATAAATTATACCTTTTGTAATTCTTCCACAGTTCTCGGATACTCTGTTATCTTTTTTATTCTTTTTTTTCTTTGAATTTCAGTTTTGGAAGTTTCTACTGACATATCTTCAAGCTCACTGGTTATTTCCTTGGCCATGTACAGTTCACTGATGAGCCCCTCAAAGACTTTATTTCTGTCATAATGTTTTTGATTTCTAGCATTTTTTTATTCTTTCTTAGCATTTTTATCTCTATTTACGTAACTCATCTGTTTTTGCTTGCTGCCCACTCATTTTCATTAAAGCCTTCACCATATTAATCATAGTTTTTAAAATTCACAGAATAATTCCAAAAATCTCTGCCATATATGAGTCTGGTTCTGACACTTGCTTTGTCCATGCAGACTGTGCTTTTTGTCTTTTATTATGCCCTGTAGTTTTTTATTGAAAGCCGGATGTGATATAACTGGTGAAAGGAAACAAAATTTGAAATTGAAATGCTCTGACCCTGGCATGGAAGGGAAAACCATTTTCCAGCCTGGTTTTCTCTACCCCATTGTGTACACAGCTTTTTACCATATGGCAAGAGGTCCTTGCTATGGACTAAATTGTGTCCACCCAAAATGTTTATGGTTGTTGAGAAGTTTCAGCTTGGTGGGATCCAAAGATAAAATGGCTGCAGTGTTTCCAATTACCATATTCTCTCATACTCTGTCAGATCTCCATTTCTAGTCCAGCAATATGATCTTGTGAAGATTCCACAGCTTTGTGGCCACTTTTGGCCATTAAAATTTTGTTCAAATTAAAGCTTTAATTTCAAAGTTGTTTTAAACCTCATCTCTTTCCTTACACTTAAGTCAGGTTTGAGTGGCAACCCTGATTGTTGGGTTGGAGCTGGGGGATAAGGGGTAAGGCCTGACTCTGAGGCACCTCTTTTCCCTCTCTCTTTAGAACCTAACCCTCTGCATGGCTGTTCCTACTGCTTTAATATTGATAAGCTGAAGATGCTCTGGGTGTGGCAGTGGCCACACTGATCCGCTCATTGGATACACATGTAGGTTCTTTGTGGGTCTCCAAGAAAACTCTCTACTATGCTATTCCTTGACAGGAGAGCTCTCATGTAGCAAAGCATCCTAAAGCCTCTTACTGTTGAGATATACTCACCTGGTGGCCAGCCCTCTTGACTGGGCTATTGGCAAAATTACTCTAGCCAGCTAATCTCAGCAGTGACCACTGTAAACTCACACATTTTTCCCATGTTAAGCAAGTATTGGAAGGAGAAAGGTATAGGAAAGAAAAGAAGTGAAGGGATAATAAGAACTAATTAAGCAGTTGGATTTTTCCCACCCTTAAGCAGGTCTGTATAGTACTTTGCACAGATTGGATAACGATAAAGGTATTTTCGTGACTTGACTGCTAAATCCCAATTGTGCTTAAACTTCTCATTCTATTCTACATTAGAATAGAGAGTTTTGAAAATCAGCTTTACAGCATATTTATTTTTTCCTAATAGATCAACTATTTACTAAGTGTGTCTAGCCACCATAAGAAATACGGTGAATTATAACACATAATCTCCCCTACAAGGAGTTTAAATTTTGTCTTTTTCTTTCTTTGATTTGTTTTGTTTTTACTCAGATAGCAAAATAAATGATACTGTGTTAGTCAAGGCCCTCCGGAAAAACAGAATCAATAGGATGGACAGATAATAGATAAGAGGGTATTTGTTATGAGAATTGGCTCACAAAATTATGGAAGGTGAAAAGTCCCAAAACATGCCCTCTGCAAGCTGGAGAACTGGGAAAGCTGGTGATGTAATTCAGTCCCAGGTGAAGTGGGAAGTAGGGCCTACTGCTAGTTGCTATAATTCCCAGAGTCTGAAGGCTCTAGAATCTGGAGCTTTGATGTCCAAGAGCAGGAGAAGATGGATGTCCCAGCTCCAGAAAAGAGAGTGAATTTGAATTTGCCCTTCCTTTGCCTTTTTGTTCTTTGTGAGCCCTCCACGGATTGAATGGTGCCTGCCCACACTGGTGAGGGTGAATCTTCTTTACTCAATCTAGTGATTCAAATGCTAATCTCTTTAGGAAACGCCCTCACAGACCTACCCAGAGATAATGTTTTACCACCTACTTGGGTATCCTTCAACTCAGTCAAGTTGACACCTGAAATTAACCATTACAGACACCAATGAGCCTAATCCCATTGTATTTTATTATCCATTCCCCCTTGCTGTCACTGTTCTCCCCACTCCTGCTATTAAGAAAATGCAAGGGCTGGGCGCGGTGGCTCACGCCTGTAATCCTAGCACTCTGGGAGGCCGAGGCGGGTGGATTGTTTGAGCTCAGGAGTTCGAAATCAGCCTGAGCAAGAACGAGACCCCGTCTCTACTAAAAAATAGAAAGAAATTAATGGGACAACTAAAAATATATAGAAAAAATTAGCCGGGCATGGTGGCGCATGCCTGTATTCCCAGCTACTCGGGAGGCTGAGGCAGTAGGATTGCTTGAGCCCAGGAGTTTGAGGTTGCTGTGAGCTAGGATGACGCCATGGCACTCTAGCCTGGGCAACACAGCGAGACTCTGTCTCAAAAAAAAAAAAAAAAAAAAAAAAAGAAAGAAAATGCAGGAATAACTTCTGACATAATGTCAACCTGAATTGTAAATACTGGAACAGACCCTCCAGAAAGATTTTATTTTGGCTCTTTTTTATCATTGAGAGCCTAAAATGATTTTTTAAATTTCTAATGGACATATTCCTTCTTTGTCATTTCCATTCATTTGCAGCCACCACTTTCATCAAGTATATAGGCATGCCTTATACAGATTTTCAGAATGATCTGCCAATCAAACTGCCATTGTCGTTTCAAAAATGAAGATAAACGAGGTATAACAAACTGGGTGAAACAAACCCCCATTTATTACATGGATTTTATTTTTAGCAAGATCTTTTATGTCAACTGTTCCAATTTAATTATTCTAACCTTTTCCGTTGGTTACTGTGAGCAAGACACATTTAAGCGTGAGGCAGAGGTCTGTTAGTCCATTCTTCAGCAAATGGTAAGCACATCCTATTTGACAATATACATGCTGCCTGTAGATGTCACTATACCCTTATAATTCTTCTCAGTGACCCATCACTCCTCCCCACTCAGAGTTACAGGGATGAGTATTTGAAGAATGTTGAATTTCTGTTTTCAGAGAATTGAAAGGTGAGATTTCTCAGAATATAAATCATAAAATTTCAAATTAGTAACACATGCACACATAGACACACACACATACATACCATACAAAGACCAGAAGGAGTAGTTTTAAAGATAGAAAAGTAGATAATTACATTTACCACCTTTGTTTCTTTAGTCAATTTCAGGTTAGAAAAAAAGATTTAACCATGAATGTGGCTGTGACACTATTAGCTCTCTCTTCTTCTTCATTTATAAATGATTTGTTAAAAAATATTTTAGCTTACAAATAACCTAAATAGTGTTTCAACAACTATTTTCTCATAAGATCTTAGAGGAGTTAAATAAAAATGGATTTCTTGTTTAAAAATAAGAATGTGAAGATCATGCTTTCACGGGTTAATGGAAGAAGAAATAAAAACAAATATACCTGGTTTTAAGAATTTTTGCTTTGGCAGCCTTTTGCCTGAAAACTGAAATTGGCAAAAGCTCAAAAACTAGGCATGAATGTTTTGTTGCCCCCTCTCCACTCAATTGTGTGACATAGCAGTTGACATAGAGGATGGGATGCTGTATAAAAAAATTCGTGACTCAGTGTAGACATTTAAGGGAAGCCAAGAGCTCAATTGAAATGCTTGAAGTAGATTGTGGATATTGAAAATGCAGGAAATCAGCAGGCATGGGTGCTAAGGTTTTGGCAGTTTTCCTCTTGAACTGGGCTACAAAACTATGGGCCCAGTGTTTTGTTTATTGGACAGCCATGCCCCTTTCATTAATTTGGGCTTAGGGATCACTTTATCACAGCTTGTAGCATAGCAAAGTGTTCCAGGTGGGAAAAGAAGGATACTCAGAAGCGACTTACGAGCCCTTCAAGGTCTAGAAGGTCATTCTTATCCTAACTGCAAGAAACAGACCTCACCCCATGAGAGAAACACATCCATTGCGGAAGCAGTAAATGATCTCAGATTTTCAAAGGCAAAGAGAATTGGAGAAAGGGAGCTCCAGTTAATTAAAACCAGGTTTTGGAGTAAGAAAGTACATGCCCAGGTTATCCTCTGGTTGATGCTGATTGCCAAAGGTCAGACTCAAAAAAGACTTCACTGGATCAACAAGAGGATTACAGAGTCATGTCCTTCTACACACAGGCCCACAAGAAAGGGAAAAGTAAATAAGTCATGGAGTAGGAAGGATCATGAGTGAAAAGGTTAAAAAAATAAAAATAAAAATAAAGTAAGATGTGCAGAACTGAAAGTCTCAAATAAATCCTATAGATGGCTATGGGTTTGGGCAAAATTCAATAAGCTCAAGGCATAACTGATGCGTAATTGAAGCCAGGAGTACACTGCCAATGAGATTAAGGTCTTGCTTTGTAGCTATGTGTGAACATGCTTCCTATTCCTTGTTAGACGGTAACTTCTTAGAAGGCTAAAACAGAATCTCATTCATTTTGATTCCCCTCATGGCACCTAGCAAATCGTCTGGCACCTAGTGGATACTTAAAAAAAAATATGGTGATTAAATAATAATGAAAGCAGAAAATATATAGTGGTGGTGAAATAAAACAAGATTTGGATGATTCTTGGACACTGTCAATGAAAAAGAATAGGATGGCGAAAAGTAGTTGCAATGTCTTGATTTGCAGATTGTAAAAAAGTTTGTGCTACGGTCAGACACGTGGAATGTAAGAAGGGAGATTCAGTTTGTAAACAAGAGATTCATTTCTTTTGAGGATATATGAGATGGACCACGTTTGATGCTGGAATCTATGATAAACTGGCCTTAAATCTGACTCATTGGATATATAAGATGGAAGGAAAGGGGTTGGAGAGGACTATTTGGGATTCCTCAATGGAAAGGAGACATTTAAAGCTTCAGAATGGATGAATCCTCTGAGGGAATGTGTATAGTATATTACATATATGAGGAAGGTCAAGAACTAAATATTTTGGGATATCTGGAGTCAACTGGTGAGACAAGAAAGAGGGATCAGAGTCAACAGGGGAGAGAATAGTGTTATGTTAGCAGAGAAAATTGTCAAAAAGGCAACCATGCTACAAGAATGAACAATACATAGTAAGGGAATTTAGATGGATAAATAAAAAATAACAAACAACTTAAACCTTTACCAAGGTTTTGCCAAGAGGTCTTCAGTCACCTAAGGGCGCTGCCTTACTATGATATAGTACACTTACGATTTAGATTTTTAGCAGTTCAGAAGGAGTTGGTGGGGGTGGGTAGATTAAGACATGAAGAAATAGAAACCACATATATAGGTGGAATAGTAAAAGAAAGTCAATCTCTTAATAGATTGATTATGTAAGGTAAGGGTGTGTAGAATCATTGTTTTTCACTCAATGGTTCATTGCCTTCTCCCATAGATGACTGCTCCTTGGTATTTAGAGAGAAGTTTAATAAGAACTAACGCTAGAGTAACTTCATGTGCGAATAGCTGAGAGAAGTAAGGAGGATATAGTGTTCAAAACATTAGTCCATGATTTTTATATTAAGACAAAAGCGAACACTTATTTAGTTTAAAAGTTTTTATGCATCATTTTTAAGGGGGACTGGTATAGGCTATTCTGTATGTTTTTTGAAAACTATGCTCCTCCCAGAGGAAAATGCACACACATTGAAATTTGCCTCAAATTACAGAAGATCTACAAACTCCTTCCAAGGATCCCAGTGTAAGAACCCCTAATTTAGCCAACAACATGCAAATTCATTGACTAGACTCTTAAAGTGATGACAATATGGAATAGGAATCAGGAGTTCTGAGTTCTACCTATTAATAGTTCCACTTCTCCCAGTCTAGCTTTGTTATCATGAAAAGATACTGTTATCTCCTTAGGCTATAATTTCCTTCTTTACAAATGAGGCAGTAGGTTTAAATGATTTCTTAAGTGTCTTCTAGGAAAACATGTAGCATGCTATGCTTCCACTTAAAACACCAATAAGGAATATTGTCACTGAATTAATTCTTCTCTGTTTGTATGATTATATTTCTTTTCACAAAAAGCACCAGGCCATTTTACAGATTTTGAGATACATATTGCAATTCATGCTTACCAGATATTTAGAAGACAGGTGCTAATTGTATTTTAAACCCCCATGTGAACACCAGCTGCTCCTAAATAACTCTTAGTTTCTCAGTGCAAGTTTTGGATCTTTCCTTAGTTTTCTAGTAACTTTGAACTCTCCTTATAGGAGATGGCCTAGCAGCTTGGAATATACTCACAGCAGGTCACTTTCACCAGGGGAATGATCAAATTTAACTTCTTAGGAAAGTTAGACCGTTGTTTCTTTTGAACATTGAAGTTCTTCTGCAAAACAAGAATTGAAAAAAGTGAAACAGACTTCTTCACAGAAAGCGAGCTTGGTAGCAGGAAAGGGCAGCAGGGTCAAATGATGGTGCTCAAGATAACAGATAAAGAGAGAAGGAGATGAAGGACTGAGAAGTGAAAGGAGAATGAGGAGAGGACAAGCTGGCAGAGTTTCTTTTTCATTTGACATTGTACAGTATGGGTCTACCAGGAGCGACTTCCTGGGACAAAATGCCTTGCCAGAGTTATTTCTCAAGAAAGAACACATGACAGGTTTGTCTCCAGTTGAGAGTATTGAGCCCCCAGACTTCTGAAACTCACATCGTGATTATTTTGGAGGAAAAAGACAGAAGAGTTATCTGGTTGTTCTCAACTTAAATTTTCCCTTTAGAGTCACTAAGGAAAAATTTCAGGAAAGCATCTGTTTCCAAACTAACGCTCTACTAGACCCATGTAAAGAGGCATTTGAGGCACATTCGGTTTATCAAACTTAGTGGGATAGGATGTTTATCTGTATAGCTAACCTCTATGATGGGAATACTTGAGTTATTAGAGTTAAATCTAAAATGCAGCCAGAATTTTTAGACTGCATTTCAAAAAAGGGAAAAAAATATTTGAATACCTGAAAGTCAGCAGTAGAATACTCTTATTCCCAAATAATCTTTAGAAGCCTATCAAGAATCACATAAAACTAGATTCAAATGTACTAAGGCAAGAAGTCAAGCTGCATTAGCGAATCAGGAGAATTGCACCCCTGCACTGTTATTTGATTTAAAAACTCACCATAATTGCTTATAAAAGGCTGAGGCAGCAGTTATTTAATGATACTGCAGGGATGGCACATAATAACCTTCTAGATGATTTTTTAAAAACTAAACATTACCAGAATTGGATCCAACAAGTGTTTAAAAGCCCATTTTCTTGACATAGGAAATATTCAGTTTTTTTCTATTACATTTTGCAACTCATTCTAAAAGGTTTAGCTGTTTTTTGTCCCTTAGGAGCTTCAGCATGGTGAATGGAGATAGGTTTGTCAAATCTGTAAAGTCTGGAGCTTGGAATAAGAAAACAAAGTTGGGGCCAGCCCATGACAGTAGGCTATATTCTCAACCTCACTTGGAGTTCCAGAATTGTAGCCGGACAATATGTAATACATAGTAGCTTAAATACAAATTTTTACATAAAGATTTCAAAGAAATTCTTCTGTCTCCATTCTTGGTTCAATTCATCTATATTTTTCATTCATTCAGTTAGCAAACGTTTATTGAAGACCAAGTATGTGCCAAAAATTATAACTGATGCTTTGGATACAAAGATGATCAGATGAAACCCTGTACTCAAGAAGTTCAGAGACTAGCCAGGGAGATCGACAAGTAAAGAAATACAGAATGTGATAAATTCTAAGGGAGTCACAAGGAGGAAGAAACTAAAGGCCTGGGTGGGCTAAGTCAGAGTCAATCATTAGTTCACTAATAACAGAATATGGTGCAAATTCGAGACAAAGTTGGTTGTTGTCAATGTTTGGTGCTCTTACCTCTTGACCTTGCCTTTACTTTTTTATAGCACCTTTAGAATTATTTTAAATATTGTAATTATCTCTTTTCAATGTCTGTCTTTGATACTAGATTATGATGTCTTAAGGGCAGTTCTGGTTTCTTTATCATGTTTTATTCCTAGGTCCTCACACAGTAGTAGGGCCTCAATAAATCCTGCAAATAGGCTAGATGCAGTGGCTCACCCCTGTAATCAATCCTAGCACTTTGGGAGGCCATGCTGGGAGGATCACTTGAGGCCAGGAGTTCGAGACCAGCCTGAGCAAAAGTGAGATCCTGTCTCTACAAAAAATAGAAAAATTATCCAGGTGTGGTGGTGGATGCCTATAGTCCCAGCTACTATGGCAGCTGAGGCAGGAGGATCACTTGAGCCCAAGAGTGTGAGATTGCAGTGAGCTATGATGATATACCACTGCACTTTAGGTCAGGCAGCAGAGAGAGACTCTTTCTTAAAAAAATATGTGTGTGTGTGTGTATATATATATATATATATATATATGTATGTATACAGTATAATAAATGACAAATGGAATAAAGAGAAATTATTATAATCTGTGCTATAAATCATCTATCAATTTACCTAAATCTATTTCAACCTATCCATGGATGCCCATTTCTGACTATGGAGTCTAATTTCTTTTTCTTTCTTTCTTTTTTTTTTTTTTTTGGAGACAGAGTCTTGCTCTGTTGCCCCAGCTAGAGTGCCATGGCATCAGCCTAGCTCACAGCAACCTCAAACTCCTGGGCTGAAGTGATCCTCCTGCCTCAGCCTCCTCAGTAGCTGGAACTGCAGGTGTACACCACCACACCAGGATAATTTTTTCTATTTTTAGTTGCCCAACTAATTTTTTTCTATGTTTTTAGCAAACACAGGGGGGTTTTGCTCTTGCTCAGGCTGGTCTTGAACTCCTGAGCTCAAGCAGTCCTCCCGCCTCAGCCTCCCAGAGTGTTAGAATTACAGGCATGAGCCTGGCCCTATGGAGTTTGGCCCTATGGAGTCTAATTTCAAGCAAAAGTTTCGTATAAGACTTTTCATTTCAGAATTTTTAAATTACACGATAAGTTTCCATATGAAATAGCACCTTTCTTTCTTACATATTATGAGACAGAGCTCTAATTTTATAAGAGACAATGATGATATGGTAGGAAAATGTCACTAAATCTGGCATACCATATACAATTTTATGAAAATATGGATATATTATATATGAAAATAATAATGATGAATTTTGAACACAAGTTTTTCAATTCTGGAATGTTTTCTGACAATAAGAATATTCTAAGACAGATTCCAACTGTGAAACAGAAGGCATGGGTGACAGATTTTTGTACCCTGAGATATTGATGATGCAACTCCATTTGGAATGACAGGAACATTAGAGGAGACAGAGCTTTTAAATTTTTAATTGGAAGGAACAAAGGCAATTTCTTCTTCCTGAGTGGAACTAGAGTAGAATGGGGATTATGATTTTGGCAGAAGCATTGGGCAGCGAGTCTTAAAACAAGAGACTAGGCAAGCAGCCATCTAGGTGTCTGTGGTCAGCAGAGTTGGAAGGAAGTCAGACTCATAACCCTGTGTGAGCTATGTAGATTAGAACAGGCAGCAACCACCATGAAATAAGCGGCAGAGGTTGGAAAGATGCTGGAATGGGGCTATAGGGGTGGCAAAGTGTCTGCCCAAGGATTGTGGCACTCTCTGGCAATGACTCTAAGCCATGGCAGTTGTGCCGGCAGCAGCAGAAGGGATATTAGCCCTCAGAGGCCCCTTTAGGGCATGTCAACATTATTCTAGGCTGAGGCCAGAAGGGACTCTGGTTACTGTGATAAGTTAGAATGCTCTTTACTATAGCAAAGGACTTCCAAGAACAACCCCTCTTGGCACTGAGCCGGGAACCATAAGTAACAGGGTTGTGTAGGGGAACTCGGAATAAAGTCATAGTAGAGAAAATAGTAGAGGTTCTGTAAGAAAGGACTATGTGTCAGAAACAGTTGATGATACACCCAGATTCCCCATTCCCCCCTTTATTTGTTGTGTGTCGCCATAGCCCATCTTCTGTGTGCTTTTTCTTTATTGGCTCTCACCTATGACCTTCTTCAAACATTGCCTGCAAAAAGCTGGAATGCCTGTGAGTTTATGCTCCACTCCACCCCCTTATCCAATGACTGCCAGATGGGGTACTATGAAAACTCAGCTTCCTCACCTTGCAGAATGCCAAACTCTGAGGTGTAATGTATGCTCCAGGGCTCACCATGGGATCAGACTGAGAGTGGGACTTCACCTGAAATGACACCTTTGCTTGGCTTTGTCTGTCCTGCTCTCCCAATTCCCCTTTCCAGTTTCTTCTGGGAGCATTTCCTAAGTAAATTGGTGGTACCTGAATTTTTATCTTAGGGTTTGCATACAAGAAACTTCACTTATAGCAATTGATTTAGTAGCTACTGGAAAGAGAGTTCCCTGTGCCGCATTACAATTCTAACATGGAATTAGGAATAAAGTGCTAAGGGAGCACAGAAGAGGGTACCGAGTCTTCCCAGAGAATCACGGAAGGCTTGACAAGGAAAGGTGATGTCAAAGATGGATCTTGAAACATACAAAGAAATCTTCCAAATGAGGTTTGAAATATCTTTTGTCCTTAAACCTATCTATTCATCAATGGTGAAAATGTTACCTAAGGTCTATCTGCAGTGTGTTATTAAGAGCTTGGTGCTACACTAAAAAATACCACCTTTTTATCTTATTCAAACTTTAGAATAAATATATGAGGCATGTACAATCATGATACTCTTTTGCATGAGGAACCCAAAAGGTCTAGAAATTTGCTTTAGCCTTACAGACAGTTACCAAGAAATCTGGGATTTGAACACAGGTGATTTGACTTTAGAACTCACTTGAATTCTGATCACTTTGCTGTATTGTCTTCTTAGTAAACAACATTAAAATAAGAATTGTCTTCAATCTCATGTCCTCTTCAGTGTCGAGGTTATGTATTTTTCTTCTCCTTACTGACCCCTTTTAAACCCACTCATGATGAAAATAATGCTTAATTCATATATGGTTCTATGTGTTGATATTAAAGAAAGAAAAAAAGAAAAGAAAAATGTGTCTGAATCTTCAAGAATCTGTCATTTGAAACACAAGTAGAAAGAAAATGTCCTAAATTTTTTTTTTTAAGAGAATCATTTTAGGACAGGATCAATAGGAAAGATAGTTGTAAAGTTGGAATGAAGATCTCTAAACTTGGAGGGCCAGAGTTCCTACACTTAAATAAGATATAAGATGATACTGGAGGCAGAATACTGGCAGGTCAACACAAATCTTGAAAAACTTATTATTACTATTATTCTAAAATCTTGCTCTTTTCCAGTTTTTCTCAATGATTATTTTATAGTGGCACCAATTCATTCTTATTTTAAAGCAATCAAGCACAGATGAGAGTATAATTTGGCATATCCTTTATTTTAGTTGTCTATAAAGGGAAAAGGTTAATTATTGGAATTATTGACAATTATTGGCACCTCCATCACCCCTTCTTATCTATAAACCACAATTTGACGCCTCCACCTCTATCATCCTTTATCCTTTAACTCTGTGATAGTTTTCTTTAGTTACCTGACTCCATATTCTGATTTTTTATTTTTGTGCTTATATCTATCTTCCCCAATAGAGTGGAAATTCAATAAGAACAAGGATTTTTGTCTTATTCATCACTATGTCTTCGTCTTTAGCATCTTGAGAAGTGACTGGTACATATTAGGCACTCAATAAATATTTGCTTAATCAAATAATGAAAAAAATGCTGGCTGTGCCTGAAGTTAATGAAAAACACCTGGAAAGGAACTGATGCTCTTCTCTAAAGTTCATCCTAAATCGTTAAACTCTGATGTCGTAATGGTAGATTGGGAAGCATCACGGCACAATGGAGAGAGTAAAAGCTTTGTCATTTTTAACTGGTTATAATCCTCAGGTGAAATCCTGGCTTTGTGATTTATTAGCTACTTAGTCTTAAGGAGATATTTAACATTTATGATCCTAAATGTTCTCACCTGTAAATGAAGCTAAGAATGACGACCGCCTCATAACCTATGTGCATGACATAGTTTTCACTCATTACATTTTAGCTCTCTTCTGTTATTTGAAGACTCAGAGACAAAATTTTTAGAAAATAAGTTTACTTGTAAAGAATTTTGAAAAAGTATTCAGGCTTTAGAAGGACTGGCCCATCAAATCAAAAATACAACAGCTTTGGTGACCTCACCAATATGGCACCAAGATAGAAGGAAACCTGACAAGCTTTTAGAGAAATAAAAATGATTCCATGATTTCATGTAAAAATAAAATTATTTTACTAAGGTTACAGGTACTGTGTTCAGAGTAAAATTAAACTTTTCTCATACGATATCATATATGTGAAAGTTTTCACACACCTCCAGATATTAACGAAAGTCAAGGATCAAGTGTTTTGTTGTTGTTTTTAATTTTTGTTTTTGTAGGGAATAAATTGCATCTAGCAAAAGTTCCAGGTTACATGTATTCTGAAGACTATTTGTGGGACAGATGTGCATCTTACCCATAATGGCAGCAGGGAAAACTGTTGATTCTGCTTCCATGAGAGGAAGGATCAGTATAAGTTTACTTTGGATGCCTACTCTTAAAGCCTCTCTATGAAGGATGCAGTTCTAGCTAGAATTGGAACTCTGTCCTGTAGTAGGTTATTAATGATGTGATTACAGATGGGTATAGGTAATACACAATGATGCCTTTGGAGACTGAAAATTATGGAATGATCATGATAGTGATGCTTTGGGAAATAAAACAGGCCAAATAGAGCTGAAATAGAGGGGTTGGGATTGAATTAATTTTATGACAGCGATAAATAGAAATGAAAATAAAGGTAGGTTGGCAATATTTGTTTTCTGTTAGGTCTGTGCTAGTGGATTCTGAAATGTGATGTATAGAAATGAAAAGAAACAATAAAAATGTTGTTAATTAGTAAGTCATCATTGATTTTTATTTTTATAATTTAATATAAATTGAAACTTTTATTAAAGAATATTTTTGTTTTCCAGTCTTAGGCAAAGGACCCTTGTCAAGATGACACAGCCATTGGTAAGGAGATGTCAAGGGATGCCTCAATCTCTGATAAACCAGCACCATAAATGGTTTGTCAGTATAATGTGCTTTATACATGCACAAGAAATAAGGAGTCATGATTTTCTCCTCTAACTATATAAATGGGAGGCATCCACAGGCATATGTTTAAACTCTGGGACACTGTACTAATTTAACCAGAGGATCTGGGTTTCTATGTAGTTTCTGCTAATTTCTGGTAGTGGTCTTAAACTCATTTGCAAAATGGAGATCATTATTTTGCAAGAAAGTTATGAAGATGAAATTATTTATTATATGTATGTGTGTACACACACAAAAAACATCCATATCTTTCCCTCCTTTAAGCAAAACCTTATACCTTAGCCTTTGTTTTCCATCTTGTTGATGTTGACATGTGTTAATGTAATTTTCCCTTGTTTTTCTCCCCCAACCAAAAATCTTTTTGTTGGGGAAGAAAAGAGATACACTCTTTTTTGGATCCTGATTTTAACAACTGAAAAAGACATTTCTGACTCAGTAAGGGAAATGTGGGTATGTCAGGGTGTCAGTTGATATCAAGGAATTGTTAATTCTGTTAGGACTGACAGCATCATAATGGAAATGTCCTTATTCTTAGAGATTCATAGTAAAATATATAGGGGTGAAATTATATTTCTGTGATTTATACTAAAGAACTCTAGCCAAGAAATGGGGATAAATGAAGCAAATGTGACAAAATAATTGATGATTGTTGAATCTAGGTGATGGTGTATCAACATTCACATTATGTACTACTCTTTGTACCTTAGATTAAATAAAAGGAACAAGTAAAAAAATAAGAGAATATTTTGTTTTCATATATGTCCGGAAAAGTGGTGACTCAGTTTTATTTAACTAAATAAGAAGTCATCAAATTATATAGCTTCTGTAAACACAATTTGTAAACTTGAAAGTTCCATATATGTGATAAAATTTTGGTAGGCTTAAATAATTTCACCCCATCCTAGGGGGATTAAGCTATGTAGAGTTACGTTAATTTTTTGCTTTTTTTTATTTTTTATTTTTATTTTTTATTGTTTGTTATTATAGGGGTACAGATGTTTAGGTTACGTATGTTGCCCTTGCCCCCCCTTCTCCCCAAGTCCCAGTCCCAAGCGTGTCCATCTCTCGGATGGTGCGCATTGCACTCTTTGTGTATGCATATATCCGTCCCCTCCTCCCCGTCGCCCCTCCCCCTTCCCCCTCCCTCCCTACCCGACTTCCAATAGATGCCATTCTTATATGTACACTTATGTGTTGTTCAGTTACTACCAATTTGA